>NQII01000141.1:618103-722580 GCA_002778355.1 Clitarchus hookeri
ATTTCATTATACCCAAAATGTGAGTATTAAAAATTAGATGTTTCGTGTGCGTGCCTGTGTGTCTCTCTCTCTCTCTCTCTCTCTCTGTGTGTGTGTGTGTGTGTGTGTATGTGTGTGTGTGTGTGTGTGTGTGTAAGTTTGATTTTGACTAGGGATTGGGTGGGGGAGAAAAACTTTCACTTTGATTACATATTATAGACAGAATACTTTGCAATGAAATGTGTCAACATTCAAGGAGTCCATCCAACAACATTAACATGGCAACGCCAATCTCTCATAAGCCCCCGGATGGCCGTGCTGTAGAGAATTTGTGCGATTCTTGTTTAACCTAATATTTCATTTATCGGTTTTTTTATACTAATATCAGCTCTTTATTATTTGATTTTTCATAACGTATGACTTTAATTTGTGCTAACCTTCTCGTACAGATTCCTTTTGCTTTTGAAATCTGTATAAGAGATTACTCATAGTGCGTTCTAACGTGTTTAATATTTTTCAAATTTATTTCAGGTTTGCTTAAAATTTTATTTACTGTATTTTACGTTGTATGTTGCGGTAGTTTTTGTGTGCAGTCATGAGTTCTAGCAAGGTGAATAAAAGAGAAGTCACCAACGCCAACAGGACATCATTAACCTCACCGAATCGTTGTATTCACTAATTAGCTGAGGGGAAATGAAACCCTGCAACGTCGCGGAAAGAGCGGCAGAAATGTTGAAACTCTCCAGATCTACAGTGCTAAGGTATGTTAAAATATCTGTAGTATTAACCATTGCGTTTGCAAGTTGTGTGTGTTAAGATCAATTACGTTGGCCCACGAAATGTGTTTACAAGAACATAAAGAAAATTTGTTAATAACTTGATAACGTCGTCGAACGTTGTCTACGTGTATTTTTAACGTTTTATTTTGGTAATTATTAAGTTTATAGGGTTTCCTGTAAAAATAAAAATAATTCATTGAAAATCTTATATTTCCACTCTGCTAATGATGCAGAACACGAATATACGAGGGGCATTAACGTCCGACTAATTTCGTAATATGTGCCCACCTAACCTAACAGAACCTAACCCCACGATGAGTGAATCACTATTTTACATTTTTTAACTAACCTAGGATTGTAGGGTTATATAGTAACCAATACCTGCCACCTATTAAACTAACCTAAACTAACACACGGCAGAGCATATCACATTGTCACACATCATTTGTAAACAAACCCTTGTATGTTTTTGGTATCAGTAACTGTAGTTGACCCAGTAACTGAATTATGGTCCTTTTTAAATTATGCAAATTAGGTTGGCTATGTAGCACTGAAAGTGAAAAATATGACACTGATAATTTACAATAACTAAAAGACAATGGCTGTAGAACAGTGGTGTTGGGGAAATGCATTAATACACAATTGTTTTCTTAAAAGATTATGACTGCGATTTCATCGATTACGATGTCCTCTCATGTTTAGTGAAGTGATACAGATATGTTTAATAGTAGGGGAAGTTCCAGTTATATCGACTGTAATCTATTTAGTGACGTATAACAATGGCAATTAATGCCGCAATGTAACTTATAAATACAAAACAAGCTCCTTCTTCAGAATCTTAAAATGCACCATCTCTCCATAACCTATATAAAATTAATTGACTATAACAAACTCACTATAGAGGCAATTTTCCTTACCATTGTCAGTTGTCTTTATAATAAATTTCCACTGTATATATTGGGTTGTTTATGAAGAATCCCTCGCAGGGGTACACAAATTCCAACACAAAGTAGTTTTTATTTTTAATTACACATTGTAATACCACCTTTTGGTTAGGTGATTCATACACTCACATTTGAGTCTATATAACCCTACAATCCTAGGTTAGTGTAAAACCCAACAATCCTAGGTTAGTTTAAAAATGTAAAATAGTGATTCACCCATCGTGGGGATAGGTTCTGTTAGGTTAGGTGGGCACATGTTACGAAATTAGTCGGACGTTAATGCCCGTCGTATATTCGTGTTCTGCATCATTAGTGAAGTGGAAATATTCATATACAAACAAAAACCAACTTTACAGAAAATATTTGACTACACAGTCATCTTATGAACACCCTAAACACAAACCAATAGACATGTCGTCGCTGTCACTTAACATATATCTCACCTGTTATCTACAGTCATTCACCTTGACACACAAGTACAACAAAAAGACACATTTGTTGGCACCCTTCATTCCGCACTGTGTTCAGAGCCCACTAGTACTCAATTTATGAACTATTTGCAACTGTCGTGCCACAGGTTGAGTCACAGCGGTCCAACTGGCTGTGTGTTATATATCATTCATTGTTATTTTCTGTTTAAGAAGTTGATACGTTAAAGCAATAAAAAAATAACAAAAAGTCTATTAATTGTTTATATTTTTTTACTTAAGATAGAGAAAAATGTTCAATCTTGGAAACTTAGAGCTTTATTTTTACTTATTGATTTTCCCAATGCTTATTTGTTCTGTTTTTGCCACCCCCATCTTGCAGCCGCCCTGTGCAGTGGCACAATTCGCACAGGCCTTACGTCACCCTGCACTTGTGACTGTTTCCTTCTATGGTGATCATCTTCTGCCATTGTTACTGTTTTCGTATGGTGCGCAATTGAAAAGCAGAGAAGTTAGCAGAAGCAGATTTAATTGTGAAAATATTTATGATTATAAGGTAGAATATTTTTTATTATTTTCAAAATTGTTTTAAAACTGAGCGTGAATAAAATTTGAAGAGAGAGCAGTGAGTTATAAAATGTCAAAAAATGTCTGACCTCAAAGTTAAAAATTGTGCATCATATTGGCGAAACCAGTAAAATGTGGCAGAGCTTTGTTAGTTGAAAACCATTCTTTTAAACATAGTTTCCATTATGTCCTATTTATTAATTTTAATTAGTTTTCTGCCTTAAAAAATCTTAAAAACTGTGCCATCATCTTGGAACTGTGTATATGATCCCTCTTACAAAATTTAATTTTTCCCTTTAATAAATGTTACATCAGAGTTTCCTTGTAACAGAAATGTGCTATTAAATGAAAGCTAACCTCAACCTTTTAATGTTGATCTTGGATTTGGCCATCCCATCCCTGGTCCTAAATGATATGTATGCACTTAGCTGACACAAGATTATAACATGATTCCTTGGTTCTTGTACACTTTATCAAGTTATAAAATACCTGAAGTAGGTCTCCGAGATGGGCCTATATTCTAAACACTTACCAGATGAAAAATTCCAACAATTCTTAAAACCTGATGTACCAATACCTTGAATCATGTTGGAATTACAAGGGTAGATGTTTTATTTTTACATATTTTTATATCTCCCTACTCTTACAAGGTAATGATAGTGTAGATAAGTGGAAAAGGTATGAATACAAAAACTTCATAAAATACAACTTTTTTAAACGTCTTCTCAACATTGGTCTATGTATCCTAGGGTTGACTGAGCTAACCTTGACAACACGAGCAAACTCCTGGAAGAGCTCGTGGACATCTTGCGCCAGTGCCTGGAGATCTGCCCATGACTTAGCACAAGCCTCCAACTTTTCAAACTCTTCACTGGACGTGCTTTTCTTCAATTGCCACTGGTCATTCTCCTTTTCCCCTCCTTCCTCATCCTGCGCTGATGCAAGATCGCTCTTCGCCGGCATCCACATAGGGCTCAGTTTCTGAGGATTCACAGCTTCAATCAATCGTCAAAACAAACATAAGGAACTCATTATGTTTTTTATGCAAAGATCACATGTGTTTTAACAACTCTCTCACAGAAACTATATTCGAGACAAATAAAGTGGTTAGGCTAACAAATATAACAATTTCATAGTAGTTACAGCAATACTCTCAAATGATTGCTGGTTACTATTTTGCATAACGACAGAGCCTGGGAATGAAGATGTAAACGAGTAGTAACCAAACTGGTTATGTGATGAAAAATAAACACATTGCTACCATATATTACTATATTTTAACTTATATTATAGTGCTGGTCAGTTCTGCATCATACTCCATCACACAGTTTCTCAATAAACAATGTTGTAATATGGGCTTGGTCCATATAGCAATATGGTACAAAATGGTCAACATACCCCCCATCCCTCGTGCCTCGTCAGCGAGGAGGTCCGGCGAGCACAGCCTATGCCAGGGAGTGAATGAGATTCATGTGTAACTGACCCCAAGAAAGTGACCACACCACGGCAGTGGTGCGTTTGAGTCAGTGATAGCCAGCCGGCCAGCTGCAATTACTCTCTGATTGACAAAAGATTGATTTCATCAACACTCTGAGAGCTCTCCCATGATCAGGGCAGTGTGCCAGGCTCAAAACCAGTCTCCCTCGGTTCATCTAGAGTATTTCTTCCTCAGCCCAGTCGAGAAGGAAGGTTAAGCCGTAGCTCCTCTGTTCAGCCAGGAGCGGCCCCCTGATCCAAGGCGGGGAGTAGTATGTTAACAACAACATTGGTGAAGTAAAATTTATAATTTTCAGTAACAAGTACAACAGCTTATTTAATCAATCCTGTATGTATAAAATCTGACTTTAGATTACTAAACATAGCGATAACACATAATGAAACCCACAAAGTTGTACAAAAACAGCTTTTAGCAGATTTCACAGTTTACACAAACTGAATTTTGGGGTATCTTAAAGTGAAATAAAACTTAATATAACCTTAATATTTCATGTTATGCATTCCCACAGAAAATACCATTTTAATTTATGTTAATTTTGTATGAGCTTATTTAAACACTTCAGAAATTACACTGACAGACAATAAAAATTGTGCACTCACAATGATGCAATGGATGGTATTGAAACTTTATAGAGGTAGTGATACAAATGAGTTACACACATGATCACAAAAACAGAGCAGAAGGACCACTACATATAGATCTGTGGTACACCATCTGGTCATCTTCAATAGTGTTTCACACCTCCTCGCACTAGGATACACGCTGCAACATGGTCCGGCATGGAGTCCAGAAGTTGCCGGACGTTGCCCCGAAGCAGACGGGCCCACAATTGTTGGACTTTGCGTTCCATATCCCAGATTCAGTAGCACGGCGGCAGCTGGCATTTCAACTGATTCTACAAATGCTCAACTGGGGACATTTCAGGGGAGCAGCCAGGCCATGGTAGTGTTTGGACATGACGGAGGCAGTCCTGGGAGGCCCGTGCCGTATTCGGTTGGGCGTTATCCTGCTGGAATATCACACATGGAATCCCGGCCAGGAATGGAAGCAGATGGGAGCATAGGATCTCATCCACATACTGTTACTCTATCAATGTTCCACCTAACATGACAAGAGTGGATTGGCTATCGTAGGCTATAGCTTTGCCGACCCTAATGCCTGCTGTGGGGGAAGTGTGCTGCTAGATAGCGAGTTTGGGATTGTGGTGTTCACCAGGGGCCCTCCACACCCGGGGGTTCCAAAGAATAAGGGTATATTTGTTACAAATGTCAAATATTGCTTACATGTGTGTGCAGAATGCAAATTATGGATGTGATTCATGAAAGCTAAAAATACATCACAACGTCAATAAAATAATAAAATTTACTTTTGTTCTTATAACAAAAATTCATAACTAAAAAAATTTATAATGTCAAATATGCAGCACAATTGGGAGTGAAAGCTGCACATGATCCTATTATAAAAGGGAGCACTCTTTAATAATATTTATAACCTACATATTGAACTTTCTCATTTAATTTTTCTCACTCGTTTTGGACTGTTCTACGACGACGTTAACAGTGATTTGATTCTCACACTGTTTCGTGCGGTGGTTCAACCCATTCCCCTACTTTGCTTCCCCTTTTCTCTTTTCACTCCCTCCCCTCCCGGCCTGCGCAGTACCCAACCTACCTGGCCAGCGTCTTGGGTGTGTGCAGCTTCAAGCTTCACTTGCAGTTTTTCGTTTATTGAGGCATGTAGTCTCTTGTTCTTTCATTCGCATGTAGTGTTCTGTGTAACTTGACCCTCATCACGAGGCAGGTACGATGAGGAATCAAGTGGTTCGTTAATTTGTAAGTACGTTTCTTTGTTTTAAATTATGTTTCGGCTTCTGTCTGTAGAAATTCTGTTTTGGTTTTAATGATGTGGTTTCAAAATTCTTTTCATGTTTCTTTCTGGTCCTAATTTAAGCTCTTCTAGCTGATGTGTTCTTGTAGTTTCAGGCTTTATGCCTTGCCACGGCGTGTATTATTTCTCTCGTTGAGTCAAATGAATTTTGACCTCCTGTGTTTTGTTCAACCGAGTTTTGTTGCTTTTAGACAACACATTTACCATGTACGCATCCAAATCAATTGCTAATTCTATAATGAGCGACTACATTCCTGTTAAACAAAGACAAGCAAGCTTATGTTCAATGTACACAGAGCTTGTCTAATGCGACAAAGTCGTTAATGCTACCTCGTGGAGATTCATATTCAATTGCATGTAATTGTAGTTTAATGTAACAGATTGGGGAATTCATATTTCTGTGAGGCAAATCTCCTGTTATGACAGTCTTTCAAATGTTCTTAGTCATGTAATACTGTGTTGTTATGCCATGACGTCCTATAACTTTTGTAATTTGTAATTAAATTGATGAACTACTATTTCTCACTTTTATATTGCACACACATTCGTTTTTATAGTAGTTTTATTTCCCATTTTTTATGTAACTGTGGGCCTTGCCTTTTAAGTGCTGATAGCGCTACAAAGTCTGCAAGACTGCTAGAGTTGTAGGCTATTACTGCTTCTTTTGTTATTTCTATATCTGTTATCATGTCTGATGCCAACGAGTCTGGAGTGTCTTGGACCTACAAGATTAGAAAAACCGAACTACAGGACTTCCTGTGGGACTCTGAAATGGAGTTCGAGGAAACAGAAAATATGCCTGCCCTGCACGCTTGCACTTTTAGCTACCTGCAGGCATTACCAGCTGTTGACAGGTGAGGGGAGATGGAGCATTCATAATTAACTGTATCGACAGACACATTACGAGGGAATAACAGATATGTATGCTTAATGTCACGTCTCTTGAGTCACGCTTTTCCGCCTAGGATTTTGGACCGGTGCAAAAGGGAGTATGTAAACATGTTTCAAAGACTGAATGAATCATTGTACGTGTAAATACAGTCAGTGGTAGAGCATGATAGAGCACTGGGAGATGTGTACCATTGGAGGATGTGCTGGTTGACATGATACTAGATAACCTTTCCCCTTCGACTCGTCAACATTGTGTACTTTTTACCAAACCAACTATGCTTAATGAAGTGCATAGGATGGCCACCACTGTAGATAACAACCTGTTAGCCACCAGGGAGTATCATGATGTTTTTGCAACTGCTTCCAATGTCACTCTAGCACATTCTACACATCAGGTGACAAATAAACGTTACCGTAACTGTACCCATTGTGAGCACACAGTTGCTCAGTGTACCTCTCCACTGTTTCCTGTTATTAACAGCCTATGTTTTAAGTGTAAGCTACCTGGTCATAAAAAAAATAACAAACATTGACTGGTAGTGTGTGCGCGACGCCTAGTCTAAGTAGTAAGAGGCAACGTGCAACCTCGTGACTGTTTAATCAATATAGTGTGGTATGGTGCTCACAGGTTCGCGCTTATAGATACAGACGCATCATACAGTCTAATCAGTAAGAAATATTTTGATATTTTGTGCTCTCTTTGTTGTGACGTATTTCTTCCGATGAGCAAATTAAAGTCTGCTTGCCTAAAGAAATGTTATCACCTGTAAACAAAATGTTAAATTGCATTTTAAGATTTCAGGTTTTTCGTGGACACATTGTTTCTGGATAGTTCAGCATTTCATTGACGATGTGGTGTTAGAATTGGATTTACTTAGTGCCGCGAGAGTCTCGGTTAATTTACATAATGAATAGATTACCTTCGGTTTTGCTCCTGACTTGCCTATTCTCCTATGTTCGCATGCCAAGCAACGGCCTGTTGTGTGCACTGAAAGTGTGACGGTGAACTGTACTGCTAATTTGAGTATAATAGACTTGTTGGAACAGTACTCTAACGTCATCACCATATGTATAGGGAAATGTGACGTGTTACCGTACCGCTTTCATGTGAAGAACGATGTGCCGATCTGGGTATCTTATACAGAATGTTCACCCCAGAAGTTGCAGGTGTTCTGGGCAATTATCGACAAACTTCTAAAGGCTGGTGTTATTTCCCCTTCCACGTCCAAATATTCTTCACCTGCCTTTTTAGTGGCTAAGCGGGACAATGCTGGTTATAGGATGGTAGTCAATTATGGCCTCCTCAAAAATAATGTTGACCTAGAGTCTTTTCCTGAGCTGACAGTTGATTTTGCTCTACAATATCTCAGCAAGGCCAAATATGTTTTAGTGATTCATTTGAATGCCAACTTTCATCAGTGCTTGATGCATCCGGACAGCCGTAAATATACTGTGTTTTATACTCCTTGAGCTCAATATCAATAGCATAGCAATGGGTGCCAGTTTCGGTATGCAAGCTCTTTCACGTATTTCGGATAATGTCCTTTCAGGTTTTAAATTTTGTTTTGTATTAATTATGTTGATATCATAGTGTACAGGGACAGTTTGGATGACCACTTAAAAACAAGTGCTAGAGCGACTGTGACAGGCAGGTCTAACTGTAAATTCAAAGAAAGTGACTTGGGCAAAAACAAGTGTATCCTTCCTGGGACATATTATTTCACAAGGTTGTTTGTATATGGACCCTAATTGAACCGTTCCTGTAGTCACTTTTCAGCATCCTAAAACCCTGAAAGGGGTAATGCGCTTGTAGGCCTTTCGGAATATTATACTGGTTTCATTCCTGGTTTTGCAGAAATAACTGCTCTCTTGAATCGGCTGAAAAGAAAGAACCAAGAATTTGTTTGGAGTGAAGAGCAAGAAAAAGTCTTTTGTTTGCTGAAGTCCAAATTAGCTGCAGCACCTTCTTTGTTTTTGGTAGATTTCAGTATGCAATGTATCTTACATGTCGACGCGTCTTCAACTGCTCTTGCAGCAGTTCTTAAGACAGGAGGAAAGAGAATGAGGCGTTGCCCCTATGGCCTTTTGGCCTTTGCCAGTAGAATTTTTCAGAAGTCTAACCTAATTACTTACAAAAAGGTAATGCTAGTCTGTCTTTATGGGGTAGAGAAATTTCAAACCTATCATGAAACTTGTGAGCTTGACCTGTTTACTGACAACCAGGCCCTGAGTTGGCTGTTGTGTCACTCTGATCAATTTGACAAGTTGGGACGTTGGGATCAACCCGTTTCCAGTTTAAGGTCCATCACATGAAAGGCACAGAGAATGTGGTGACTGAAGCGCTGTCACATATGTTTGATGCAAATGATTTTGAGCAGCATGAAAGGCAGGTCTGTGTTTTTGTAGCCCCATTGAATGCCTATGTGAATATCAAGAACGGAAAAAAGGTAGATGCCTTTTGTTTGCATATTTTGAGTGATCTTCAGCATCTGGGGTGTATACGGGCAAGTCAGAAAAGGCAAACAAAATGGTTGTTCCTGAATGTCTCCGTAGGATGTTGTTTGAGTATTTACATTCCTCTGTATTTAGAGGATATCTAGGCATCCAAAAAAATTTGCAGAAAATACTCACTAACTTTTTTTGTCACAGTCTGAAGTAGGATGTAACAGCGTTTCTACGGATGTGTGGAGAATGATGCAAACCAGTGCATAATATGCAGTTGGGTCTTCACACAGTAAACATCCTTCAGTTTATTTTGGAAACCACCCACCTTGATATTTTTGGACTGCTGGTAAGAACCAAAAGACAGAATAATTGCATCTTGATCCTGCTCGACACCTTTTCCAAATTTGTTATGTTGTTCCCGTTGCGTGATATGAAGGCCAGTACCATTGTGAGGACACTCACGAAAAGGGTATGGCATTTTTTTGGAGCTCCAGTTAAAATTGTTACAAATGCCAGCTATTTCCAATCCACACTATTTAAGAATGTGTTTCACTTGGTCAATAAGATATGTGACCAGTAGTCCTTATTTTCCAAAAAGGAACCAGGTAGAACGTTTTTACCGGAATTTAAAGACCTGTTTAAATTTTACGATAAGGATCAGCAGATCTGGGATGATGACATCGACCTCATCAATGTAGGTTTCAATTCTACCCACCATGGGTCTACTAATAACACTCCTGCTTATGCCTTCTTCAGTAGAAATTTGATTCATCCCCTCCTCAATATCTGTGGTAGTCCATCTCCCTCTTCCCCTCTGGATGACCCTGCCAAACAGCTTTAATCATTTGTTACAGGCGAAACAGGAAGTAGCACGACTCTACAATGTGAATAGGCAGCCTACGCCTTTCCGGGAAGGCGATCTCGTGTTACGTAAGAATTTTCAGTTATGTTCGGCACCAGACATGATAGTCAACAAATTATTGCCTGCTTTTGTTGGACCGTTCTTGGTGTCAAGAAAATTTAAACATAATACTTTGTTATTGAAGAATTCAATTACTGGCAAAATTAACTGTAAGGCTCATGTGAGCCAGTTGGGACCATACATAAGTAAATAAATGTTAAGGGTTAAGTGTTATGTGGTTGTTCATCTGTTCATACTCATCTAATTTCACTTCATCTTTAGGGTATTGGTTTAGATCAAGTGTTATATGGTGTAACAAGTATTTATTGATGTAGTATACTTTTCTTTAACCTTTTTCTAGTTGTATGATTATTATTGCTAATATTTGTATACTTCTGCAATGAAGGAGAGAGGGTAATGATAATTTGTATGTCGCAAGTAATATCTTTATCATTGGATCAATGAAATTGACAGAGAGGTAACTATTTGTGTGTAATAAAAATTGTGTATCTTTTCAAGTACCATGTAAGTCAGTAAACCAGTATATAAACTTTCAATTTTGAACTTAGTCAAGAGGCTAATATCATATCACCCTAGACAGAGAGAGTAGGATACCAACTAAAATGATGTGTCAATTCAATGTGTATTTGAGTTTGTATCGTGTAGTATTGTGTGCTGCATAGGCCCATACGTTCTCTCTATTGTTTTTTGTTGTTCCTTTCCTGCTTGGCTCTTTATCTCATGTATTCCCTTTTTCCTTGTTTCTGCTTGGGTATGAAAATGTGCCAAAACCAGAAGAAAACATCTCTACCAATTACTACGCAGTCTTCAGCAATGTCAATCAATGTTCTCCTTCTTCTTCTCCATCAGTAATCTTTACAGAGCCAGTGAAGAAGTTACTGCTGTCTACGACATATTTCTTCAAAACTTGATACACCAACGCTTTATTCTAGCCGTGTTTCTTCGTAGAGCTGATGAAGAGGCTCTTTGGCATGGATGGTGCCATGAACTAATTTAATTAGCTTGATCTGCCTTCAAGAGCTTTAATGTACTCCTCTGTATTCTTCACTTTTGTTTCTTCATCTCCTGATTTCTTTCTTCAAGACCTTCTTTATGAACTTACAATCTGTTGTATGGAACCATGGAACGGTTTCTTCTGTTTCAGCATGTGTAGTAAGTACTGTATCAGTACGCACTTTGGATGCACTGTGTCACCCCTATGTTCACTTTAGGGTGGGGGGGTTGAACTGTTTTATTTTGTGCTGTTTTACGGCAACGTTGATAACAATTTGATTCTCCTGCAGTTTCGTGTGTCGGTTTGACTTAGGCATCGCTGTTTGGTTCCCCTTCTTCCCCTACCTTCCCCTCTGGGCCTGCGCAGTACCCAACCCGCTTGGCCTCTCGGCTCTCAAGACCTCGCTGTTAAGAGCCATCCAAATCTCTTCACTCACTCAACCCGCCTGGCCAGCGTCTTGGGTGTGTGCGGCTTCGGGCTTCACTTGCTGTTTGTTTTTTACTGAGGCATGTAGTCTCTTGTTCTTTCATTCGCATGTAGTGTTGTGTGTAGCCTGACCCTCATCACAAGGCAGGCATGATGAGGGTTCAAGTGGTTCATTAATTTGTAAGTACGTTTCTGTTTTTTTTATTATGTTTTGGCTCCTGTCTGTAGAAGTTCTGTTTTGGTTTTAATGATGTGGTTTCAAAATTCTTTTCATATGTCTTTCTGGTCCTAATTTAAGCTCTTCTAGCAGATGTGTTGCTTGTAGTTTCGGGTCTTTATATCTTGGCACAGAGTTTATTATTTCTCTCAAATGAATTTTGACCTAACTTTGGCCTGTGTTTTGTTCAACCAT
Organism: Clitarchus hookeri; assembly: GCA_002778355.1. Classification (NCBI taxonomy): domain Eukaryota; kingdom Metazoa; phylum Arthropoda; class Insecta; order Phasmatodea; family Phasmatidae; genus Clitarchus; species Clitarchus hookeri. The sequence continues at coordinate 630,276 of NQII01000141.1, forward strand.
GTTTTGTAGCAATTTGACAAGGCATCTACCGTGGACGTATCCAAATCAATTGCTGATTCTATAATGAGTGACTACATTCATGTTAAAGATTAGATTACAAGCAAGCTTATGTCCAATGTACACGAAACTTGCCTAATGCAGCTCATAGAGATGCATATTCATCTCATGTAATTGTAGTTAATGTAACAGATTGGGGAATTTATATTTCTGTGAGGCAAATCCTCTGTTATGACAGTCTTTCAAATGTACTTAGAGTCATGTAATCCTGTGTTGTTATGCCATGTCATAATATAACTTTTGATATTTGAATGTAAACAGAACCTTATGAATTGAGCATTATAATTAAATTGATGAACCACTATTTCTGACTTTTATATTGCCCACACGTTCGTTTTTATGGTATTTTAAGTTCCCATTTTTTTTATTTCACTCTAGGCCTTGCCTTTTTAAGTGCTGATAGCGCTACAATATGTTGGCCATAAATATTTCTTAACATTTGCTTTTACTGACTAGGAATGCAGCTTTTCAACTACTGAATGGGTTCTGAGCTTTTCTAGTACTAAGACAGGGCTAAAAGGCCCATGGTGTTGATTTTGACCATCTAAAAAAAATATCACCTGTCACTCCATACTACACTATAAAATTATTGTTGTAGAATTCATTGGATAAAAAGGCTTTTGCATGCTTTAATTTCTTTTATTTTATTCTTTAAAACTGACCTGATTATTGTAGTCTAATGCATTACCAATGTTTGTTGGAATTTTACATTCTTTCTTTTGTTTTTACATTTTCATTTCAATGCCATGCCACTTTTTAATAACATTTTTACATATAAAAAAAAGTATTTTAAAAGTACACAACATGCACAAAAGATTATTCACCACAGTGTGGTCAAACTTAAGTAAAACACTTGCCCTACCTTATTCTTATGTACTCATTAACCATAGATGGTACAGGCTGATCATGATTAATTCAGCACTTTTGAAATCAAACTCCAAAAAAAGGTCACTGCCTCTACATTTATACAATACATAGAACCCCACTGTTAAGGGCGTTGGCCACGGAAAAATATGTTATTTTATGTTTGTACTACATAGTGTTCACTTGTAGACATTACCTACTTCTACCGTTTCCTCAGATAAAATATTTTTGGATCATATGGTTTTTGCAAGAGGACATGTCAAAATCAAAATTTTACTGTTTAAAAAGGTACAAATAATAAAAATCCATCTTACGTGCAGAAATAAGATAATTCACACTGACAGAAGATGCCAATAATTACTTCAAGACATCTATAAAATTGTACAAGGAAATGTTTTTGCAATTTAAAAAAATTGCTGAAAATTAGGAAATTATTGCATATTTTTTATTTTTGACTGACCCAAAATTTTTAGAAAATAACTTTTGCTAAACATACCTTAAAATGAATTAAGACAAGATCTTTCAGATGCATTTTTAAATTTTCTGCAATAAGTTTGGTTTATTTTATTTGTATATTACAAAAAAAGTAAAATTTTGATTTATACGTGTCATTATGTAAAAACCATGCAGTCTAAAAATATTTTATCTGAGGATAAGATAGTCACAGATAATGCCTACAAGTTGAACAACATATGGTTCAAATATAAAATAACATATTTTCCCATGGTCAACACCTTTAAGACCCCTTATGGTTTCCAGGAATAGGGTTTTATGGTGGAGGATGGCCTTAATAGAGGGTTTGGAAAATGTGACAGATTCTGACCCATCCCAACCCCTATACTTCAAAAGGTTGGTGGTATTTTTTTTATATATGCACTGCTTGGAGTAGTGCTTGACAAGAGATATGCAATATGTAGCAACTTATTTTTCAACAGATTTCCCTCAAATTTTCAACTTTATTTTTACAGAATTTTAAATGGTTCCTCAAAAACGTGTTTTTAAAGAGAGATGGTCTTAATAAAAGGGGTTGTAACAGTGAGGTTCTACAATATTTTCACGGGCACACTGACTGACATGCACTCAGTAAAGTCGGTAACAAAAGAGGGAAAGCAGGTTCAAGTCTTAAATTGAATTTAAAAAGTTAGGTAAACGTTTATGACAACTGAAATAATTAATTTTGCTTCCTGTTCTTCAATGCAAACAAGTGTAAAAAAAAAGCAAATAGGATGGTGATGTATGCCAGTGTGTAAAGTTGAAACACAGTGAGTGCTCCCTCTCACTTTGCTGGTCTTTCCTGAGTTACAGGTCGCTCAATTTCCAGCTATGCAAACTTGATGCCCAGACCCTTACGCCATCATCACACTTTTCATACAAAACTCATATTTTCAAGGGAATAATTTCCAGTTTGGTTTATAACGAGAGATATACATTAAGATGGTGGTATACCATCCATCTTGATTATTTAACACATCTTCATAATTAAACTTAATGACTGAACATGAAAAATCAAAGCTTGACATGGCACATAAGAATATATCACAGAATCTTTGAAGCTTGTATTGTTTCAGTTATATCCACATTTTCCCATTTTGGACAATAATTATTAAATACTGAACGAACCTTTGATTAAGGTTATAGATGTATGAAAAGTAATGGGAGAAAAAGAAGATGAATTCCAAAATAACTGTTAAGTTGTTCCGCGTGCCTTGACAAGCTTGGTTTTTTAAATACGAGGGCCGATTCAGAAGCCATGGCAACTTTTGTTTATCTCCCGAAAATGATCCAACACAGGAAATGTAATACATACAGGTGAAAGTGTACGACAAGTACATTTTAAAGGTGACACCACATGGGGTATGGATGCAGATATGACTGGCAAGGAACAAAGACAAACATGGCTGCTTAAAAACATCGCTTAATTGATTTATTCTCGTGTACTCTGTATACACTCATTTGAATGGGTATGTATTGTACGTGTACAAGCTGTTTAACATCATTCAAAGTATTCTCTGAGGTTGACCACGGTTCATCAATGTGTGCTACCCCACGTTGAACTGCTGTTGCCGTCAGATGAGATATGAATGCATCCGTCCGGCCGTGAGCACACTCTCTATGTCAGTTGTCAGATGACAGTGGTGCCAAATGGACCTAACGAAAGTCAAACAGCATGCATACAACAAGATAGCCGTACGCCGAGGCCGCAATGCACGCGAATGTCATGCAGAGTTATGGGAAGCATTGGGTAATCATGCTATACACTATCGTACAGTGGCAGGGTGGGTAGAGGCCTTCAAACAGGGAAGAGAGTCAACAGCCGACCTACATTGCAGTGGACATGCTGTGTCAGATGACGATGACATACGAGTGGCTGTGGTCGATCAGTACCTAATGAACGACACTCGCTGGACTGTTATGGAACTAACCCAGCATACAGATATTCCTGCATCGTCAGTGCGCCAAATTCTACGGCAGGACTTAAATGTATGAAAGATTTTTGCCAAATGGATGCCACATCACTTAACTGAGGTAGAGAGGTGGACCCGATATGAGACGTGTCATATCAATCCGGAACGCTTTCACCGTGAAGGTAATGACATGCTGAACCGCATCATTGCAATTGATGAAACATGGGCACAAGCATACAAATCCGAATTGAAGCAACAGTTCAATGAATGGCGTCATCCTGGATCACTACGGAGACACAAAGTACGACAAAACCCGTCACCCACAAGGCTGATGATAATTTTGGCATATGACACTTAAGTTGTTTTAGTGTGTTATCCAGTTCGTAAGGGCTGTACTGTAAATGCACAGTACTAACGGTCATTTCTGCGGTACGATCTTCGTTGTGCAGTTGGAGAGAAATGTCCTGAACGGTTGGGCAACACTATAGTCTTACATGACAACGCTAGACCGCATACAGCAGGTAACGTTAAACATTGCTTACGGCATTGGGGATGGAAGGTGTTGCCACACCCTCCCTATTCTCCTATCTTAATCCGTGTGACTATGATTTTATTCCCAAAGTGAAGAGGCCATTGCATGGTAAACGTTTTGCCAACAAACAAGACATCATCACATCATTTCAACGAGAGGTAGCGCACATTGACGGATCTCATGCAGCCGATGGCATTTCCCGTCTGCCTCATCGCTGGCAACAAACCGTGGACAACATCGGAGACTACTTTGAAGGATGTTAAACAGCTATTACAAGTATAATATGTATCCATTCAAATAAGTGTATACAGGATGTTCTAAAATAAATCACCTAAACAGTGATTTCAAGCAGCCATGTTTGTCTTTGTTCCTTGCCGGGAATTCCTGCATTCATACCCCATGTGGTGTCATCTTTAAAATGTACTTGTCGTACACTTTCACCTGTACATAGTACATTTCTTGCGTTGGATCATTTTCGAGAGATAAACAATAGTTGCAATGACTTCTGAATTGACCCTCGTACTTGAACTATAAATTAAGTTATTGAGAAATATACGTAAATCTAAGATTGCATAGGTCTCTCCACCAAAGTCGGTCATGTACCTGGAGCTATTTTTGCGTTTGAGGTGATAAGGATGAGACACACATCAAGTGCACTGTCGCCGCTAGGCTCTGAACTGAAATGCAGTGCTCTCGTTGTGTTGTGTGTACCCATGGAACTTCAAGCAGTGACCCTATAATTTTAATGATGGAAGCCCTATAGCAAGGTTCAATACACGCTCCTATCATTTTGCTCATGTCCGGGTAGTAAGTTTTCAATTACAGTACTGTGAAAAAGCAGTTTTTAAAAATACTGGAGGGCTCCAAAATAATATTTATAGCATGCGTGATATCTTAAAAGAAGCATTCTGTCCTCATCTGCAATATGTTTTCTTTTCGTAGGTAAACACATTGAAGACAAGTTTAATAGTTTTGTCAAAAATCACATTTTTCAAGCATGCTGTGAAGCAGTTCAAGCATCAGGTAGGCGACCGTCTTAAGTCAGAAGTTGGTAACCTGGCAACTACCTGTGTTTGAGAGAAAATATCATACCTAAATATTCATCAATGGCTCTTGAAGCATTTTTGTGTGCAGCTGCTGTTAATTTGTCAAACTTATCCAGATCTGATTCCTGGACTTGGCTGCGAAGCAACTCCAGTTCCAACAACAATGCTTTAAGCTGCTTGATAAGTCTAGTGGCATTAATCTGTTCTCGATGCACACTGTCCCAACTTCCACTAAGCTGAAACTAATCATACATTACATTCCATAAAAATAAAAACTGTCCCAGACCTAACAAACACGTAGACCATTACAGGCACCTATTATAACTTACTTCTACTATGTCATACAAACTAAACCAATTAGCAACTATATTTTTGGAATTTATTACATTTCCAGTGCAATTAATAGACCATGCAGTATGAGCTAGCACAGTGGGCTGAGAAATTTCTAGACAAAAGTGGATAGTTATATTATCAACACTAGAAATGTAATAGCATGACAATACAACAAAATGGGAAATGTTTTGAACTGTCTATAAAAAAACATGTAACCCAAAAAAAAAGCTCTTAAAATATTAGTTGAGTTTTTGATGAAATGTGATATGTGATTTTGAATTAACTACACAGAAGTCTTAGTATGGATTCTGGACATATGTTGGTCTTACCATGTGGAGCATATTTCCACTATCCCTCTTTTCAAGCAACATAAGCTTTAAGCTTTGTGTGCACAGGTGCAGGCAGTGTCGTATTCCCCAAATTGGGTTGTGCAACCGGGTCCATGCAGGCACATTTGGCCCCCACTATTTCTAGGGAGCACTGCACAACACTGCCTCACAGTAGACAACACAGAGAGGAATTTTTTCCACGTTCTTACTTTCAGCACATTCCCTGCTTTCAATTGTGTAAAATGAAGTGGTAACATTTCAAACTTTGGATTTTGTTTAAAATGATTACAGATACCTCCCTTTATTACGACTTGCTTCTCACCCTAAATACAACTGGGTAAGGTGTAGGAATACTATTAATGAACAAAAAGCATTCACTAAAAGCATTTAGGCATTGTGGTAAATTTAATTCACCTGTAAATGAGTTCCAAAATTTGCAACAATTCACAGGAAGGTTTGTAACTACTATTTTAATTGTCAACACATATAATCATCAATGTTGAAAATGAAGTTAAAAAAAAAATCATACTATGATTTGTTTGTCTATCATAAAGATAGCATCCTCCTAAATCTTAACAAGAGTAAGAGAATGCATCAAACAATCTTCTAAGAGAATATTCTTTAATTTGAGATGCAGGCTAAAGGCAGGGCTACAACTGATTTATCACAGAACATTGCGCAGGCACAAGTATAATACTAGTGTTAGCATGACACTTACCACTCACACACAGCACACGCACAGAAAACCAGTACAGGGAAGGCACACAGAAAGTTTGGCTGAATTCTGTAATGCCAGTGCATGCGCAACATGTGTGACCAATTGAATGTGGATACCACCAAGTTCACGTGAAGATGGAAATGATCAAAGAAGAAATGAATTTGACTACTGTTCAAAAAAAATTATGATGATTTGATTGAATATTGGGTAATTGTATTGAATAGCAGCTTTTCTGAAGGAAACATAGTAGACCCACAAAAGTAACATACATGGATTCTGCACAGCTTACCTTTTTAAAACTGAGGAGGGCATAATGATAAAATAAGCAGAACGTCGAAAATAAAATTGATAATACACAAGGAATTCTGCCGCTTTGTTTACGTTCGACGCCATGATGTTTGGCTGCGGATGTGTAGACGTTACTGTATGTTCGTTGCAGTTTAGATGCAACACAGTGCGGTTCGTGGCGAGTGATGTGTGTTTTTGCGCCAGTGAGTGTGACGTCCGAATCCAACCGTGCAAAGGTTTGTGATTTAAGAATGGAGGGTGCAAGTACGAGTACCTCTGTGCGTGACAGTCGTCTATGTGGCTGGTGTCCCTTGGATGCACGACTGTAGTTGGATTGACCGAGGACAGTGGAATTGTACCAGCCATCTACCTAGGTGAGTTAATTCATATAGTTCCGGTATGTTTCACTGTTACTTTAAAACCCTAAAATCCTAGATTAGAATAAAATCATAGGTTAGTTTAAAACCCTACATTCCTAGGTTAGATTATAAATGTAAAATAGTGATTCACTCATTGTGGCGGTAGGTTAAGTTAGGTTAGCACATAGTACGAAATTGGGTGGACAAATGTTAAATTGAGGTGTTTTTGTATTTTTTGTGAGTGTAATTTTTAGTGATTTTACCCCCCAATTTCCTTGATATTCATAGCCCCCCCCCCATCATATTTGTGGTTTGTATTGGTAATACGTTAATTCCCCTAGTATATTCGTGTTCTGTGTAATTAGTAGAGTGGAAATATACCACTTTATGTGATTTTTCTTTTATTTTCAGGAAAGCCCCTATTCTATAGAATTACCTAATATTGTTGGTAATTGTAGTCTTCTACGTTTCGTTCACCTTGATATCTAGTACAAGTAAAAAAAATATTAACCACATTGACCTAAAGAAACAAAATAATTTATTGTTTTCTAATGCTGCCAAATATACACTATAAATTGAATCTAAAGATTGTATCCTGCAAATTTGGGACATCTGAACTTTTGTGCATGTGCGGCATCAGTAGCTTTAATATTCAAACCCTTGTGTGTGTCACATTTCTGTGCCAATGTTGCACATGTACTAAATAAATTGTCATTTGAACTTGGGTTAGAGGTTTTCGTTGGCTTTCAGGCACAGCAATACGGGTGACAAATGTTAACTGTTGTGTGTTTTGTATTGTGATGTTGGCAAACCGGTTAACGAGATAATAAAGCAGTGGCAATTATTTATTACAAACCGAGCAGAGAACGTTCATCAAACACAGTAGCAGAGCGTGGTTTAGAGGAAGGTTACGCTGGTTTGTAATGATATATGGAAAAATCATGATATTTTTAATAAAATATTTGTGAACTGAAGGAGCATACATGTGTTGGTTTATGCAAAATGGGGTAATTATTAAGTTTAGGAGCTTTTCTGCTGAAAAAAAAAATTCAGGGAAAATGGTATATTTCCACTCTACTAATGATGCATAGCACGAATATACGAGGTGCATTAATGCACGACTAATTTCTTAATATGTGCCCACCTAACCTAACAGTACCTAACCCCACAATGGGTGAATCACTATTTTACATTTTGACTAACCTAGGAGTTTAGGGTTTACACTAACTTAGGATTGTAGGGTTTTAAACTAACCTAGTATTTTAGGGTCTTACACTAACCTACGATTGTAGGGTTTTACACTAACCTACGATTGTAGGGTTTTACACTTACCTAGGTTTTTTTGGGTTTTACACTTAACTACAAATGTAGGATTTTAGGGATTTAAAGGAACCGTAAAACCCACCAAAAGACAAAAGAATATCAATTTACTAACCTGATATAATTCCTCTGTCAACGGCCAATTCAACCTAACCTTACCTCACTCGACAAAACACTGTGTTCCACAAACCTGCCACATAGGCAAATATAATGCACTGAATCACTAGTTTTCTGCCGAATATAACGCAATGAAACACTCGTTTACAGTCAAATATAACGCACAACAGAAGCACTCGTTATTGCTTTCTCCATTTTTAAATCCGTCGGATTGGGACGGCACAACTAGACTCGGCAAAGACGCAACGGCTACTGATTTTTTTTTAATTGACAGTTAAAATGCCCGTAATGACATCCGTGGCTGCTAGGTAGCGTGGAATCAGCAATGTGCTGCCATTAATAATGACGGTAGACGTTAATAGACGTAAACAAACCAAGCAAACTGCTCGTACATTTCACAATTTTTTAAAATATGTTCTACTTATTTTAACATTACGCCCTCTTGATATGAACAAAGTAAGCTGTGCAGAACCCAATAATGCAACTTTTGTTGGTCTAGGACGTTTTGTTCAGAAAAGCCCCCTAAACTTAATAATTACTGATGTTAGATTTTGTGGAAACAATGTCATATTTCATGGGAAGGGTTATCCATTTTATGTGGGTGTTCTGGATTCAAATGGAATGTATGAAGTAATTATTATGTACTGTTGCTAAAGAAATTTGTGTAATGACGAATTTATGTACTAGTAAAGTAAGCATGAACATGTAGCATAAGGTGCAGCCATCTTAATTATACTTTAAAGAAAATTAAAAATGGTGACGTCGTTGATGGTTTTGATTGCACTGATGTTAATTGTAATGTAAAATTTTGTAATATTTGTTTGACAGCAAAACAACGAGCATTTCCTTTTAATGAAAAACAATTGAGGAGCAGTAGTGTGTTAGAAATAGTGCATTCTGATCTGGCAGTAGTGAATAGTCCAAGGAGATGGAATGGAGGAAACTATGTGTTGACTTTTATAGATGATTTTTCTCGTTTATGTCATTGAAAGAAAATGTGATGTATTTGAAGTGTTCAAAGAGTATAAGGCACGCATTTAGAATTTAACTGGTAGTCACATAAAGATGTTACGGTGTGATAATGGTGGAGAATATACGAGTAAAGAGATGAAGAATTTTTGTTGTCAGGAGTCTGGTATTAAGATTCAGTACACCAAAGCGTGTACCCCACAACATAATGGTGTGACAGAAAGATATAATGAAACTTTGATGAATACAGCTCGCTTTATGTTGAAAGAGAGTAAAAGGAAATATGAGTTGTGGAGTGAGGCAGTGTATTGTGCGAATTATTTGAGAAATAGGAGCCCAACTTCTACAAATAAGAACAAAACACCATAAGAGTTGTTTTATCATACGGTACCAGATGTGAGAAATTTACGAGTTTTTGGTTGTGAAGCGTATGTAAAGATTCCAGAGAACTTACACAGAGGAAACTGGTCTGATAAGTCGTGGTGTGGAATTATAATAGGATATACGGACACAGGGTATAAGATTTGGTCAGAGAAACGAAGGAGAATTTATATGGCCAGAAATGTTGTGTTCAATGAGATGGTTAGTGTTTATAGCAATGATTCAAGTGAAACAAAGACAACGGTTAGAATGGTATCTGAAGACGAAGAGGAAGATAAAGAAGTTGAAAGAGGAGCTGGTGATAATGAGGGGGTAGAAGAAGTTCTAGAGAACGAGGATGGTGTGAGAAGAAGTCAGAGGAATAGAAGACCACATGTAAGATTTGATGATTATGAGGTGTATGCTTGTCATGTAGATTTTGAGGCCCCTCAGATGTATGAAGAAGCTTTGTGAGGAACTCATGCTAGTGAATGGAGTCAAGCTATTAATGAAGAACTGAATGCTATGAAAGAGAATAATGTCTGATTGTTGTGCAGGAAAGCTGAACTGAGTATGAGTATCTCAGGCCTTGTGGTCGAGTGCTCTTGGTGGAGCTTGTGTATCAAGTCGGGGCTTTGGGTGAATAGCAGAGACACCTGCGTTGAGAGGGCGTGATCCCTCTTTCCATCCGACTGGGCGGCCGTAACACGGTATGGCCGCAAGGCTAAAAGCACAACGTAAAAATAACAAAAGTATGGCCGAAAGACTGTATGTTTGCTTAACTTAACTGTCCCTATCTACTATCTAGCGAAACCACTGCCAAGAGAACGGACTTGGGAATCTCAGCTGGGAAAGAAAACCCTATTGAGCTTGACTCTAGTCTGGCACACTTGGTTTGCACTGAAAGAGTGCACACCAAGTGTAATTTTTGTCGCACTGTCTCCCAGGTCGATGGAGCAGTTTAAGTAAAAATATAGCCGACAAACACACACACCTTTTGCGAAATGATATCATAATCAAACTTTATTAGATTTCGGTGTGCACACAAAGCAGCCAATTAAAATATAGCCTCAGATTTAAAAAAAAAGAACCTGTTACTTTGTAAAAACATTTATCTTGTTTTGGTTATGACCTGTGCTATAATTTTACCTTTGCTGATTTCTGTCTTTGCAGCTAGGATATGTGCCGAATTCTGTTATTACTTAAAATGTTTAGTACTTACCTTTTCAATGTTGCTCTTATGTCTTTGCAACAAGTCAACGTGGTGTGGAACTGCAACGTCATTGAATTTATGTAAGGCAATTTCGAATCTTTTTAGGGGCTGCTTCTGGACAGAAGTAAAATCATGCAATTTTTGCATCGTAGAAATTCATACGACACGTTATTTATAAACTGTGAGGATGTAAACATTGCATAGTATACGCAACGCGACTTAGAGAAAGAAAGCAGCACAAGATTCTGCGGGACAGCCCCGACAGCTAACACTAGGTTTGTTCCATTCGGCTGCTCTTTTTTGACCATTCTTCTTTTACGCGCGAGTGTCTTGAGGATTGCTGTGGGTGGCGCGCAGGGATTAGGTGATGGAAGTGTGGTCGAATTGGTTTTTCTGATCCATAAATATTATTCACAGGTAAGCTAAGGATGTCGATGAAAAAACTGTGCTAAAGAGGAAACTACCAGTTGAGTATGGTGGAGCAGAGGCTAGAAGACCTAAAATGGTTACATAGCAGTGTAGACACTTGCAGTTAAATAAAAACAATAACTTTCACTTAATTAAATTTTACTCACTTAAATCCCCTCCAAGGAGAAAAGTATACTGGTTTCGAGGCTATGGCACACTGGTAGCATATACAGAATAAAATGGCAAGTTACAGATGAATAGAAAATTAGGTAAGTTACATCGCCAAGGCGATTTGAGCTAGCAGGGTGAAGAGTATCACAGCCCCTTGGGCTACAATAAGCTAGAATTAAGTTCCAGACAAAGATGAAGTACCATGGGGCGCGTGGCGTGCATCGACTCTCGTTAAAAACTTGGAAACAACTGAACAAGTATGGTTGAGTACACCAGGGCCCCGACTCGAAAGTCTGCAGATTTACTTACAACACAAGAGTACATTCATTAAGGAAATAAACATACACAAATACAATTAAAATTCACAAGAAAAGAATATTACCGAACCTCATTAATTTGCATTTGCAAACTAAGCATAAAAATAGAATATATTGATATCAAAATATGTAAGAAAAATTATTTGGTTATGCTTTGAAGCTTTTTCCTCTCCCAGTCTGTTGTATGTTGGGCTGATTGGTTTACGTATTAAACACTTTAAATATTTTTCACAAAAATCCCTTGCACCTTTATCTTTATATATAATAGGGTGGAGCGGATGGCTTATGGTGCACAAGCCCATTCTCACCAAAGGAGGGGTGTGGATAGCCATGCCCGATTTAACTTTGAACAAGGCACATTTATTTGAAAGCGTACATAAACATAGTGTTATATTGACTTTTGAATACCCATACAAAGAGCTGAGTGGGTGGTTGGGCATCCCTAATATGTCGTGGAGGCATACCCACCAATAGCTCGCTGAAGGCCTTAGTCGTTGTATAGATGCCAGGTGTCTCGATGGCATTGCTGGTCAGGGGAGATGTAGTGCGGGTTCGTAATCCTGGGAGAAGCCCCTGGTGGCGAGCTGTGTGCAGCATCGTATGATGAAGGTGCCATGATGCAGGGTATCACGATGCTGGGTGTTGGGACAATAGGGATCACTGGTGCTAGCACAGCTGAATATGTAATGTCGGCAGCAGAGACACTTAGAGTTCCTTTTGGTGGCCTACTGTCCACAGGCCTCATGGGCATCGCAGGCTGAAGGAGGGTCTGGAGAAAGTCATCAGTCGTGGACTTAGGTGCTGCAGCATTTAAGTTGCTTGTAGGTGGTTGTATTTCTGGTGCATTGGCACTGTGTAGCACAGCTGGGGGCCTGCTGTGGCAGCGCCAGCATGGGTCTATGTGTGATGCAAGTTGTCGCTGTGCACAGGCACTTAGTAGAATCTGCCCACACGAGCCAAGTAAGATGTTTTGCCCAGGAGGCCAATGATGACATCCAGGTAGCACCACTTTGTTGCGAGGACCGTGCAGAAATTCTCAGCCGCAGCAGAAAGCTGGTGAGAGTGCACATAGACCAGCTGGCCTGGCTGAATGACTGTAATCCAGCAGATAGGTGCATGGTGCTAGGCAGTCTCTGGTCCCTTTTTTGTTGTGGGGTATGCCTCCTTCTATGCCATCAGTCTCAACTACTCTCTCAGTCACTGACCTGACCTGTCACTTGGGACATGTGCGCAAACTCTCCTGGGATTTGGAGCTGGTGACCTTGGAGTAGTTCAGATGGGGTTTTTCCAGTGGCAAGGTTGCTGCGAGTGCACAATGTGAATAATGCTGCTGGCATATGGTTGGCCTAGGATGTGTGGTTACCACCCACTCACAATCGAAGCTGAGTTTTATGCTCTAGATTTTTTCGTTCGGTTGGATTTGCATGTGGATGGTAAATGGCAGAGGTATTGTGTAAGATGCCCCATCTTGTGCAGCACTCGCATCACTTTCATCTGGTAAACTGCTCACCATTGTCTGATAGCATTATGCAAGGGAAACCCCAGTTTGGGAAAAAATTTGTCTCCAGCTGTTTAGCTATACATTTCGCACATTCATTTGATTTTGGGTAGACCTCTACCCATCTTGAAAATCAATCTGTTACTGTTTCAAAGAGTTCGGTTGGCAGCCACTGTTTTTTTTTTGTACCATCAGTGCAATGGCTTTTGAGACAATTGCATGGCATGCACGCATGTACATATTAGCAAGTACCATGTAAAATGCCCAGCCAATAGATATGTCATCACACATAATGCTGTGTCTGATGTGCACCTAAGTTACCTGCTGCATCGGCATTATGTGCAAAAAGTAACACTATGCCATGGGCATCGCATGGCAATTAAATAGTTCAGTGTTCACTAATACTTTTGTCACTGGACTCAAGGTGGCCGTCTACGAAACACCATCGCTCATTGGCTGTTACTGTTCACTCCCCTAACCACATGCGTGTTACTGGGAAACATCTGTTGCGCTTGTATTACACATGCATAAATTTCAGTGAGACTATGGTTCGGGTAAGTAGATGTCAGCTGGGCATACATTATGGTACTCTCTGCCGGAGCACCACGAAGAGGCGGGTAGGATGGCCTCCTATTATTACTCGTCGCACACTACTGTCTTGCTTGGCAACCTTGAGAGCGCTTCAGCCCTGATTTTTTGAACCTGGCTGTTAAAGGACTGCAAAAATACGGTCCAGCACATAAGATTGCCTCAAACTGCTCTTGTTTTATGAAGCCAAACAAGACACCTATTATCTGTAAATAGAATTATGTGCTGATATCCTACACCTGGATGTACATTTTGATGCACCAAACTGCAGGTGAACACTCACACTCATTTACATCTCAACAGCATTCTACTAACCTGAACTTGGCTCTACTGTAGTTGGTAATATACCTGTTGCCATCATCACTCAACTGGAATAAAATGACACCGAGCCTGTGCTCACTCCTGTCTGTTTGCAAGTACATGTGATGGCCAGGGTCGTGATGTGAAAGTGCAGGGCAGTTGCGAAAACTGGCTTTAGTCTGTTCAAAGCTTTCTAAGTGCTCCTCCATCCATTTAAATTTCTGAGTCGGTGGAAGTAAGTTGGTAAGTGGAGCAGTGGTTATTGCAAAATTTTAAATATATTCACATAACCAATTCCCTAGGCCAAATAAATGTATGTAAGTTTTTACGGGTAGCAGGTTGCGAAAAAACCTCATTATGCTCAATGGAGTGGGGCAGATGCCATTTTCATCTACTAGGTGGTCTAGAAATGGAATGCATGCTTTGTCTATGTGGTACTTTTTGTTCGCACAAGTTAGGTGGTGCCAAGGCATTAAAGTATTTGTGACAAATGCCGCATGAGATATCTTACTTCTCAGACAAGATTACAACATCGTCATTATAAGCCATCGGAAACTCACCTAAGTAGCCATTGAACACATACGCCATCCATCATTGCCTGGAACGTAGCTGGGTCAGTTTCCAGATCGAAAGGCATGACCCTGAACTGGATGCTGAATTCATCTAGAGCAGTGAATGCTATTTTATGTCGATTTTCTTGTTTTACTGCTATCTGCAAGTAACGGCTGCAGATATCAAGTGTTGTTAGAACTTTGGCGTGGAAAAGGCTGTTTATTGCGTCTTCAACATTGATAAATGGAGGTTGAGCCTTTTCAGTGAAGAGGTTGAAAATTCTGAAATCGATGCAAAACCTCCAGGTTCCATCATTTTTAGGAACTTAAGTTATGGCAGAATTAAAAGCCCGGTCTGTGGGTTCAATGAAAAATTCGTCCAACATTTCCTGTGTTTCTTCGTTAATTATACAATGTTAGTAATGATGATATTGGTGGGTATGGTGTACACTGATTTGGTTGTGTTAACAGAATACAACGTTCTGCCATGATAGTGCTACACATTTCGTCGGCAGCAATGAAAGCATCACAGTCTTCATTGTGCAGGCGTTGTATGATATCATGATATGCGAGCGGCACAGCATGGTATAACTCGTCCTACGGCATGTCTAGTTTGAAATTCGTGAATCGCAGGTCCATATTGTAGATAGTCTGACGTTCCTAGTGGCCGAAATGAATTCGCCTGTCAGCAAGGTTTACAATGGTGATTTGCTCCATCAGCCATGGTATTCCAAGTATTGCATTTTCGTGCAATTCGTGAGAAACAAAAGCTTATGTATTGATTTCAATATACCTAATATGCAATGTCTGTTGAAGAGATTGTCCAGGATCCGCACAGATTTCATGGGGGTAGGTGACGTCCAGCGACTCTATCCCATATTATCGTTTCACGGCTTCGGCTTCCCATCATGCAGTCTCTAGAGATGGTTGGGACACGCATCATGCCAGTGCATGCTCTGGCTGTAGCAGTAATGTAAGGCAGACATATGCTAATCACATCCTGAGCAGGTATGAACTACACTGAAGAGCCAAAAATTTTTTTTACACATGCCTAATATCGTGTAGGCCCCCCGCGAGCATGCAGAGGTGCTGCAAGATGACATGACATGGACTCGAATAATGTCTGAAAGTATGCAGGAGGCAATTCACACCATGAATCCTGCAGCGCAGTTCGTAAATTTATAGGAGTGCAAGGCGGTGGAGATCTCTTCTGAAAAGCACGTTGCAAGGCATCCCAGATATGCTCAATAATGTTCATGTCTGGTGATTTAGGTGGCCAATGGAAGTGTCTAAAGTTGGAAGAGTGTTCCTGGAGCCACTCGGTAGCAACTCTCTACGTGTGGGATATCGCATTGTCCTGCTGTAATTGTCCACGTCCATCGGAATGCACAATGGAGATGAATAGGTGCAGGTGATCGGACAGACTGCTTATGTATCTGTCACATGTCAGAGTCGTATCTAGATGTATCAGGGGTCCCATTTCATGCCAACTACACATGCCCCATACCATGACAGAGCCTCCACCACCTTGAACTTTCCCCTGTTGACATGTAGGGTCCATGGATTCATGAGGATGTCTCCATACCCATACACATCCATCTACCCGATACAATTGGAAATGAGACACGTCAGACCAAGCAACGTGTTTCCAATCATAAACAGTCCAATGGTGGTGTTGGCGGGCACAGGCGAGGCGTAAAGCTTTGTTTCATGCAGTCAACAACTGTTGAATAGTTCGCACGCTGGCACTTGTTGTTGCCCGAGAATTGAAATCTGCGCCAATTTGAGAAAGGATTTAACGTCTGTCACATTTAATGATTCTCATCAGGCGTCATTTGTCCCGTTCGTTAACGATCTTTTTCCGGCCGCAGCGATGTCGAAGATTTTATGTTTTACCGGACTCCCGATATTCATGGTACACTCGTGAAATGGTCGTACGCGAAAATCCAAATGTTATCACTACCGCGGAGATGAGGTGTCCCATCTCTCGTGCGCCGACTATTACACCGCGTTCAAATTCACATAAATCTTGATAAACTGCCATTGTAGCAGCAGTAACCGATCTAGCAACTTTTCCAGACGCTTTTTGTCTAATATATACTCTGCCGACCGCATCGCATTACTCTGATTCGTTCCATACTTCTGTTATTTGCACACACATGCCTATACCATTTTTTTTAGCTCACCAGTGTATGTCCCTTGATTACTTCTAATCCGGACTGGGTCTGTCATTATTAGAAAGGGGGAGGGGCAGGAACCTCTTTTACCTTGTCTTCACGATACCGACATGGGTGCTTAGAGTTGCAACACAGTTGCACTGGTATTGAATAAATCTATTCCAGAATCACTAAAGAGCAAATAAGGTCGTTCTAGGGGTAATTAATGAGTGGAGCCAGCAAACTGCAAAATTCTGGTCCCACTGTACTACAAACAACTTGCATACCTCTTTCATGGACATTTGAGGGTGGTATTTATGGACTAAAGTGAATTTCTAAATGGGAAATATGGTCAAATATCCATCCGATTTCTATTTTTAAGGATGATGTTGCTGTGTGCATGCAGATAAGTGAAAATACCCGCAAAAAGGCACTTAAGGGCATTACAAAATTATTCCCATGTGTTACTGTGATGTGCTATACTGCACCACCATTATCGGGCATCACAACTCAAAAGGTCTCCAAAACAGTTCGACTGGTCCTCTTCCTACACAAAATAGCACAGTAACCTGCAGATGCAGATATGTAGGAAGGACAAATGATTTTCATTTGGCAGGCCTGCAAAGCCTGGCAGGTACTAAAAATGGACTGGTGTGGATGACAGTACTGCTGAGGAAAAAGCACATGGCTGTATTGTTGTTGTGGCTTGAGTGGGCTTGGGGCTATGCTGTCTTCTGGTCATGTGGGGGAGGGGTATGGCATGTGCCAGTGGAGGGGTATGGCATGTGCCAGTGGAGGGGTGGGTGGCGAAGCTAGGCTGCACACACCCTGGAATGCACATTACTGCGGCAGCAGGTTGAGTTTAACGTGAGCAACGCATCCACAAGCTCTTTATGCCCACTCCGTCCTCCTCAGTCAGAACTATACCAGCTACACCGGGCCGCACGAACCACATCACACCAAGAGTGCGTAGTCCAGGTCGAGAAGAACGGAACATGCACCTTCTTGCCGACAATTATTACATAACTCAAGAAACTGCCCTACTAATTTATTACAAGATGTAACTCTTTTAATAAATAGGTAGGCGATCCAAAACAGTGGTTACCACAAAGTTATAGCCATTGGACGCACTGGCATTTGGCCGTTGCTTCGCAGCAGCTCGCGCAACGACCTACGAAGCTACACACCAACAAGTGGCATCAAACGGGCTTGTAGGCCGAAGCTGAAGTGATTAATGTCCTCAAGTATCACCATTAGTATGAAGCATTTTTACAAACACAATATACACAGTCTCCGCATTCACATGTTTTACTGCACTTAAGAGCAATAGGAGACAGCAGCCTGGCAACACTGTAGCCAGTGAAATTCAAACATTTTACAGGTAGTGAAGTTCAATACACTTTTTACGAGAAATGTATTATTGTAATTAACATGTATTTTTATAAGAGCAGTTATATTTTCTTAAAGGGAGATTGCCTATAAAGGCCTCCATCATTTTAACATGTCATTTAGTGTGGTGACAAGCCCTGTCAACTTCACAAATTCAATTTTAATAGACATTTCTAAATAAACATGGGTGTCACCGAAGTGTTCATCTAATTCATACAATCTTTCACCATTGCAATCATATTACATAGAGTTCATGTTATGTTTCATAATTCGCCATTAGACTTCGGTTATCGCCACTCGTGACGGAAACCGAGGTCACTCAGCAAGTTCATCTCAGCACTCGGGCCAGACTGACAGCATTGGTCGCCTGCTCCACGAGCCCCCTCGGTTCCATCATTTAGGCTGCAATCTCATTGCTGCAATATAAAATTAATCAACTGGAACATTAACTTTATTTATTTTAAGTACCGAGGTGAGAGCCACCCGTCCTCTCACCAGGGAGGTTAATGCTTTCGCGTATCAAATTAATACCACGTTTTTTTTGTGCTAAGGTCACCAGCAGGACGTAATTCTGGGGTCCATTTTCATGCACTATTCAACTGTAAGCAGGCCATGTGAATAAACCACTTTAAGAAGTTAAATGTGTGTCGATTAATTGTAGGTTATTACACCCTTTGTAGTATCACCCTGTATTTCATAGTATATTTGAGGCGTACAAGATGGCCTACAGCCTCGTCATAAGGTAAAAATAGTGCAACAGTAGGTACGTTAAATCATCAACAAACTGATGGAGATATCTAGGGCCCCCTGGGCTCTCGACCGAACGACCCACATCATTAACTTTCCACTCGGTTATGGCACTGGGTAATTCAACACTCAACTAGTTCTGGATAGCCTCGACCACGTCAAGTTCAGTGTACACCGTTAAGACATAAAATGCTCGTTCCCGGGATCATAACACTCGCTCCTGGTGACTGACCTTCTTGGGCCTGCAGCTGTCAGAACATGTGAGTTGTGAGTTCATTCCCTGGAGTGTGCTTGTTGACATCACTCGGGTTGTTGCAGTTGGTGACACAAAGGTAGATGGATGAGTTGTTGGGAAGGAAATGACAGGTGTGCATGCCAGTACCTGATACTGCATGCACTGTAAAAAGTTCTCTGAATTGATGGTGGCAAGTTCCTGCTATGTCATACACCTGTTATGGTATATTCAGCAACACCAAGTGCATACAACTGTGGCTTGTCTAAGTCCATCTCACCAATGTATATTGCTACTTTTTCGAGCTGCTCTCCGAAATTTGTTTGGTGCTATTATTTGGTTTCTAATGGCGAACTTGCAGCTCGCTGTGTCATGTACAGGGATAGCTGTACCCCGAACCTCACAAGGTCCCACACAACGATCACATAAATAGGTTGTTTGGTCCTTGGTATAGTTCATTTCATATACGAAGGCCACATACTGGCAGTCAGTGAGTGGCAACTTAATCTATTAACAACAAACAACCTGCCATTTATAAAAACCTGTATCAGCTGATGCACGAACGAACAAAAGTTAATAATACAATGGTTATTCTGAGAGCAGTGCCGAAGCACATCACACAAGCAGAAAATACGCGCATAAGAAAGAGTTCGTAGATTAATTAATACATTTTATTTTACGTGGTTATAAAACAGCAGTATTTAGTTTTAGAAACGAAACTTCGTGATAAAATAGTAATGTATAGATGTTCAAAATGAGATGCACAATTAAACTATATGCATCCAAATATGACGAAAAAATCCAAAGTTTCCAGACTCTCAAATCAGGTGCTGCCATCTTGTGAGTTAAAAGCTCACCATCTGTTGTAATATGGCCTTCCACGCCATCTGTTTTTCATATCCCAAACTACACCCAGAAACATTTTATAGTTTTCTTGTTTAAAATAACGTATTTACGTTCATATACAAATAATTTTATTTTCCCGCGAGCTCTGTATAATCTTTTAAGTAACATATATTTCGTGTACCGTGTTAACGAACGACCCTACACACGTCCACCAAGCTCTGTTTACGAAAGCAGCGCCATCCAAGCAGTTCACCAATTGCCGCACGTAGCAGCACCTCCTGGATGCGCTGTCTCGCCACATCAAAGCCTATTTTTGACACCCCAGTTGATGGCGAATGGATACATAAACGAAAAGGCACAGCTATTGACAACTGTCAATAATGTGGCCTTCTTATATGGTACACAGTATAGTATGCGCCACTGCCTCGGAACAAAGTTCACTATATATTCTATCAATTTCCTCGCACAGTCGCTGGGCTTCTACGGGGTTGTCACATTCACAGGTGTTAGATTGAAGTGGCACTAACGTTAATGGATATGGTTATGGATTTTGTAATGCCCATTTCAAGTACAGACATTCCACTACGTTGTCGGATGTATGCCAGTCTATCAACCTGCTATCGCATCGCGGTTGGCAGGAAAACTCAGTGGTTGCCTCCAACTGATCTTCGCTGGGGTTAACAGACCACTAGGTTCAATGGAGGCTACCCATGTGTCATGCGTAGAAGGGGTAGCTCGCTGAGGAGAGGTAGGGCAGGAGCATCACACAGATGCTGCCAGCTGCTAACACCCTTATTCGCCTAATTGTTGTGAGTTAGGGGGGTTGGAATTGTGATCTTCAAAATGGCAATGCTCCATCATGTTGCCATTGTGCAGATGGTTGATGGCTTGGTCGGCTGATTGTCACTATGCTGCTATTGCATTTCCTGTGATTGTGCAGAAGTATTTTGAGTTGACACTATCTTTTTTTCCTTCTTCCAACATGGAAATAAGAAATCTGTGGGTTGCAAGAATTTTGCCAGAAATAATGTGATGTTCTAACAAACACAGGATTTACACATGAAAACTTGGCATGTAAAAACTGCACTCGCAATAACAAGATTAGGCTC
This sequence comes from Clitarchus hookeri, assembly GCA_002778355.1. NCBI lineage: Eukaryota > Metazoa > Arthropoda > Insecta > Phasmatodea > Phasmatidae > Clitarchus > Clitarchus hookeri. The sequence goes on from NQII01000141.1 coordinate 651,498, forward strand.
ACACATTCTGTTTAGGTGTAAGACAGGTTTTGCTTGATGTAAGAAATCTGTCAGGTAACTAGGATAAGAATAGGCCACACAATCGCAAAAGTCATTTTCTGGCAATAAAATGCAAAGGAAAAAATCTCGTAGGAATAACTAGGAATTTAGAGGCATGCTTGGGCAAACATTTTGATGGGTGGTAAATAGTGGAGAACAATTTACATGGGTAATGTTTAAATGTGGAAAGTTTCCCCATGTTGGGTGCCAATTGATTGGCAGTCATGGTCTCAAGAGCAGAGAGAAAGAATGTTTGACTTATAGTACCAGGTTTTGGAATACTTTTAGAGTTCTGAAGGATGCCAGAGCAAGAGAGACTTACCTCGAGTTTGGGGGGTTAGCCCTTGTGGTTTATCCTGATACCATCTTGTGATCAGTTGACGTCAGAATATGGCAAAGTCCTGTTATTCCTACTAAACAAGAGTGTTATCACTTTCATACACCTTTAAATATCACATGAGATTGTTAGCTGGTCATCTCACACAACAAAAACACAAAGGGTTACACATTGTTGGGTGCTGTGAAGCAGTGGGTAGATGACCCAAAATGGTTACATGGCCGTGAAGCAGCCAGTAGTAATCAATTTCACTTAATTGGTTTTTACTTACTGAATTCCGCCGAAGAAGCATGTACACTGGCCTAGCGGCTGTGGCGCACTAGAAGCCTATACCGAATAAAGTGTCACATGGCCGATTAATAGAAATTTAAGTAAGTTTCATCCCCAGCACGATTTGATTTGGTGGAGTGGAGAGTGGCATGCCCTCTGGGTAATGGGAAGAGAGAATAAACTTCCAGACAAAGTCGACACTATTGATACCCGACATGATTATAACAAATAAGATGAAATGACTGGGTACACACAGCATGTCCACTCTTAATAAAAGAATGGCGAAATACGTCGGGACTCAGGCTCGAAAGTGCACCATTTGTACTTTAAAATACAATGGTACTTTCATTGTGGAAATAAATATAATTGAAATGTATTAAATAATAATATAATCATTACTAATTAATTTATGTGTGCAAATAAATCACAAAAATAAAATATTTTGTTATCAACATATGTAAAATATGTAATTAGGTTTAACTATGTAGCTGTCTCTCCCATTATGTTGCATGTTGGGCTGATTGGTTTGCATATAAAACACCTTTAATAATTTGCACAAATATCAATTGCACCCTATTCTTCTTATATATATATTGGATGGTAGGAGATGGCTTGTAGTGGTAGAGCGCATTCACACACCAGCATTGGTGTAGGTAGCCATGCTAGATTGAGCTTTATATAAGTTATATTTATATGTGAAGTGTGTATAAACTTGGTTTTAGATTTCCCTTTGAATACCCATATCTTTACATTTTCATTTCACGCACAACACATGCAGAGTGTCTTGAACAGAGAATGAAGTGGGGCACACAAGTTGTTTCGAGAGCACCGTAACCACAGTGTTCCCCTCGCTGCATTAATTTCCTTGTGATATTATTACTGGGGATCTGTCTGGGCAGTATTGGCGAGCCAGAATTATCACACCCTAAAAATATGTCTCTTTTGGGCATGAAAGTGGGACAGTCACCTGACTCAGGCTGTAACCAGTGGGTAGCGAAGTTGGGATGCATTTCTGTGCATGTCGCCAGTGTAGGAAGTGATAGAGGGTGTGATAGACGCGTTCGGGATGACTTGTCTCCAGTAAAGAGCACATCATAGATGCGTCGATTATTTAAGACGAATAAAATAAGAGAGGAGGGGCATGGCATGAGTTAATATAAAACTGAGAAACAGGCGTTTAGAGGAGCAGTTTTGCTATTTACGAATTCGATAATCCATTAAACAATGCAATTTCTTCACAGATGTTTTTCAATGCTTACCCTTTGCAGGCGAGTATGCTTGGGGTTTTCTACACAAGCACGGACATGTTCGTGTTTGATTAATGTTGATCGTTACTTTCAAGCCCAATCTTGAGCCGAGCATTCCAACTTCCAACCAGGCTCTGTGTTTCTGTACATGGTCGAACATGTTCCCCAAGCCTTATTGGAACCTACTTTCACTAACTTGTTCGACCATGTATGGAATGCTTTACATGCTAGANACATGTTCGTGTTTGATTAATGTTGATCGTTACTTTCAAGCCCAATCTTGAGCCGAGCATTCCAACTTCCAACCAGCAAGATGTTCCACAATTAACTAAATTAACAATAGAATGTTTTACTCGTGTAATAAGTGTCCTAACTGTAATAGTTTTTTTTATTACAATTACATTAAATATTGTACATCTCTAAACATACTACTTTTCGCAACCATCAATCTCAAGATTCTTCAATGTNTTCGGTGACTCATCGTAACGTTACCGAGCGTTACACTTTTTCATAAGTGACTCCCAGCCGCAACCTAATTTAAGACGTTGTCACGTCAAAAATAAGTTTTTCACATGTGGATTAGTCGAGCATTGATTATGTGAGGAAATCCAAGATGTTCCACAATTAACTAAATTAACAATAGAATGTTTTACTCGTGTAATAAGTGTCCTAACTGTAATAGTTTTTTTTATTACAATTACATTAAATATTGTACATCTCTAAACATACTACTTTTCGCAACCATCAATCTCAAGAATCTTCAATGTTTTTAATTTTAACAATATTTTTTCTTTACTTGTTCTATTTCTGCTGTGCCTTGGCGAGTATGAGCANTCTTCAATGTTTTTAATTTTAACAATATTTTTTCTTTACTTGTTCTATTTCTGCTGTGCCTTGGCGAGTATGAGCAGAAATCACAGATTTTTGTAGCAGAAATAGCAACTGTTTCTGCTACCCAAACATAATAAAAAAAAAAGTATTTCCAGTACTACAAACACGAACTAATAGAAAAATAGTAGAAATTGTGCTAAACAAAAAAAAAAAGAACACATGATCACAAATCATTTTTTCAATGGTCAGTTTTAAATACAGTATAAATAAGAACACTCACGTAATAGTATTTTATTTGATGATAATGAAATTTCCCCAACCACTATGCAAAATAATTTTGCAATGGAAATCTAATACAATTAACACTTCATTTTGTCTTAGCGTTTATTTAAAATAACCAGTACTGAAAAATGTACTGTTAACACCTTCAATTATAACAATGCATTCAGAATTGTACTTTGGCTATATACAATTTTGTTGCAATAATAGATTGTATCCTCACATAGATGGAAGAGCACTATCAAGACATCGCAGTTCTTCCCTGCCCCTCAAAAAGCCACAATCTTAATCCAATTGAACTTCTGTAGGATCACCACGATTGTCATTTTCCCCAACTGTATCCTCCACCACACACCCTTCAAAAGTTTTGGGTTACACTGCAGAGAGCATGACTCCAAATGCCATTGAATTCATATCAGCACCTGACTGAGTCCTTACGAACTCGTCTAGCTGCTGTCTGTGCTGCGAAGGGTGGTTACTCTGGATACTAGCAGGTGGTCATTATAATGTGATTCGATTGTCTTTTCGTGTACACCATAATGATTGTACCATTCCTCCTCTCTTTTTACTCTTCAGAGTTGTGAGAGTTGTGGTCAAAAGAGACCAATGTTAAAAAAGAGTTGTTAACCCATTCAAAAGTAATCGAATGCCTTTAGGTCGTTGTTTTGTATAAAAATCACAATGGGGAATATAGCATACTCCTTTTAGCTGATGATACATTTATTTTTGTGATAGTTTGTGTTAACAAATTATTTTCCCCCAACATGTTATTTAAAAACATGTTTCATATTCCATAACATCTCAAATTCAGTACTTGGCCTCTTCGAGGATAAGTTGAAGGGATAAAGACTTTTTCATTTTTTTTTAGAATAAAGATGGCGAACCAGTGAAGCCAGCAAAAATCTATACAGCAGGAGATTTGCCCTCGCAAATGTTGCTTGCGAGGAGGAGCTGAAAGAGCATGACCTAATTGACCCAGGGGCATTTTTACCTGACCAATGTTAATTCTACTCATGTTGGGAAGATCTTTTTTAAAAACAAAAATTTTTTGCTACTAGGTAGGCGCTATTGTCACATGTGTACTCGATTTTTTGTTCTATGTTAAAAAAAACCCTTACATTTGCGATATTCATAAATCAAATATAAAATAAATTTTTAAAAGGAAAATATATTTCTTTTGTTATTCATGTAAACAAAATTTGAATTATAATTAATCTTTTGGAACACTGCACACCTAGTGGCGGAAATTTTTCCCAGCCCATAACCTTTCTAAAGGTAATATCATTTCACTCATAACATGAGTATAATTAACCCCAACCTGACTAAGGTTACTTCTACTCAAGTTAAGAAAAAAGTAATTTTCTTTTGGGACGGTTTTGCATTGGGATAATTTCCGCCGCTAGGTGCACAGACTTCCAGAGAGGTCACTTTTATTGAAAATTTTAAAGTACTTGAATAATTGTTATTAAGCCCGTATGCCACAATAAAATTCTCTGTACAGGCTCGGGCAGAAGCTTTCACTAGACCTGCTACCTGAGCCTGCAAGCAAACAGTTTTGGAGGGTTCTTTGGAAATACTCTGAAGAGCCAAAAAAACTGTTACACCAACCCAATATTGTGTAGGGCCCCCGCGAGCACGCAGAAGTGCCACAAGACGACATGGCATTGACTAGACTAATTTTTGAAGGTATGCAGGAGGCAATTCAAACTATTAATCCTGTAGGGCAAACCACAAATCCAAAGGAGCGCAAGGCGCTAGAGATGTATTCTGAACAGCATGTTGCAAGTAATCCCAGATATGCTCATTAATGTTCATGTCTGGTGATTCAGGTGGCCAATGGAAGTGTCAAAACTCAGAAGAGTGTTCCTGGAACCACTCGGTAGCAACTCTCGACGTAGTCACCTGTCAAAGTCATATCTAGAAATGTCAGGGGTCCCATTTCACGCCAACTGCACATGCCCCATACAATGACAGAGCCTCCACCAGTTTGAACAGTCCCCTGTTGACATATACAGTCCATGGATTCATGAGGATGTCTGCATACCCCTGCATGTTCATGTACCCGATACAATTGAAAATTAGACTCGTCATATCAGGCAATGTGTTTCCAATCATAAACAGTCCAATAGCGGTGTTAGCTGGCCGAGGCGAGGCGTAAAGCTTTGTGTTGTGCAGTCAAAAACGGTACACGAGTGTGCCTGCGGCTCCGAAAGCCCATATCAATGATGGTCCATTGAATAGTTAGCATGCTGGCACTTGTTGATGCCCCAGCATTGGACTCTGTGCCAATTTGAGAAAGGGTTGCACGTTTGTCACATTTAATGATTCTCGCCAGTCGTCGTTTGTCCCGTTCGTTCACGATATTTTTCCGTGCACAGTGATATGGAATATTTGATGTTTTACCGGATTCCCGATATTCACGGCACACTCGTGAAATGGTTGTACGCGAACATCCAAATGTTATTGCTACCTCGGAGATGCTATGTCCCATCTGTCGTGCCCCGACTATAACACCACGTTCAAACTCACTTAAATCTTGATAAACTAGCATTGTAGCAGAATACCATTCTAGCAACTTTGCGAGACTCTTGCTGTGTTATATAGACGTTGCAGACTTGCCTCGCGTTACTCTGATTCGTTCCATACCTCCATTATTGGCATATGCGCGCATATACCAGTTTTTTTTNCAGACTTGCCTCGCGTTACTCTGATTCGTTCCATACCTCCATTATTGGCATATGCGCGCATATACCAGTTTTTTTTGGGTCTCCAGTGTACCTATACAACGATACTTGCCACACAAGTAAAGAAGATTGTGTTTTTTTATGTTTNTTTTTTTTGGGTCTCCAGTGTACCTATACAACGATACTTGCCACACAAGTAAAGAAGATTGTGTTTTTTTATGTTTACTTCTACTGTAGTTCAGATTAAATTTTCACTCACGACTTTAACATTATGTTTCGTGTACAGAGTTTTATTGTTATAATTACTACTTTTATGTTAAACATACACGTATGGTTACTGTACTTTTAACACTTTAGAATCAGGAGATATTTTCGTGGTTTTTTTATTTACTATTGTCTGATTTTCCGATTTTCCTTTTCAAAAAACTGTACTGTTTTCTTTCTGAATAGGTAAAATTCCAACATTGCAGGAAACCTTCATCGAACAATACACATGACCAATTACGAAAACATTTATCGTCCCCATCGTGGCATCCTGGCTTTACATTGTTATTTATTATTTCATTTATGTTGATTCCAATTATTTAACATTACCTGAGCTGTTGGGGATAGTAATGTGGACGTCGTCCAGCGACTATGTTTAGAAAAGTCAGAATATTACACAATATTCCTATTTGGAATAGTATGGACGCTAGATCACTGGGTGAGCACGAAGTCACAGTTTTCATGATCGTGGGCGAACGACAACGTGGCTGTATCCCCTGACATATTCTGTACAAATTTACAGCAAAAAGACATATATAGCCAGGGTATTTAGTCTCCCTTGCACACCGTAGTCTTTATAAATGGAGGATGCCTCCTTTAGGCGTCGATGACTTCCTGGATAGGGTCAGGACCCAAAATACAACACTAATTGAGATCTCACAAGTTTCGGTTAACTCGAGTAAATTGTATTTCCGAATAGAGTAAACAGTTACTTGTACACAATGCAAATTAAAGAGGACATGGCTCACAAAACATGCCAGAAGCCGTTACTGTATAAAAAGGCCAAGAATGGCACGAAAAATTACAAGAGTAATTGAACCTCCAGGTTCGGTGAATTAGCAGATGGAGGGTTGCTGCAAACGTGGGGAAGACTGTTGGTGAACTAAAAAGAAAGTTTCAGTAAATTATGTTAACCTATTGCAGTTAAGTGTTCAGAACAAATTATGAAAGTCCCTGGCGACGCTACACACTTACAGCACCTAAGACCCATGGTATACTGTGTACCATATAAGAAGGCCACATTCTTGATAGTTGACAATATCTGCGCCTTTTTGTTTATGTATCCATTCGCCATCAACTGGTGTGTCAAGTATAGGCTTTGATGCAGCGAGTCAGCACGTCCTGGAGGTGCTGCTACGTGTGGCAATTGGTGAACTGCTTGGGTGGCGCTGCATTCTTAAACAAAGCTTGGAGGACGTGTGTAGGGTCGTTCGAAAACGCTGTTCACAAAATATTTGTTACTTTAAAAATTATACAGAGCTCGCGGGAAAATAAAACCATTTGTATATGCGCGTAAATACGTTTTTTTGAAAACAATAACACTATAATATTTTTCTGGGTGTTGTTCAGGATATGGATAACAGATCGCGTTTGTGGGTGTGTGGTAAAAGATGGTGCGCCTATCCCTCACAAGATGGCAGCACATGGTTTGAGAGTCTGAAAACTTAAAAAAGGTTTCTATTTTTTTTGTTGCATTTGGATACGGATCGTTTTATTGTGCATCTCATTTTGAACACCTATGCATTACTATTTTATCATGAAGTTTTGTTTCTAAAACTAAAAACTGATGTTTTATGACCACATAAAATAAAATTTATTAATTAATCTACGAACTCTTTCTTATCCATGTATTTTCTGCTTGTTTGATGTGCGCCGGCACTGCTCTCAGAATAGCCATCGTAATATTAATTTCTGTTCGTTCATGCATCAGCTGATACAGAATTTTGTAAATGGCATGTTGTTTCTTTTTAATACATTAAGTGCCACTCACTGACTGTCAGAATGTGGCCTTCTTATATGAAATGAACTATATCAGAGTGCCGGAGATGGTGAGAGCGAGCAACGTCCTTGCCGAGAGCTCGCTCTGCTCCGCGGGATAATTAAATTTACTTACATCATTAACATAGAACTTGAAATACAAACACATAAAACACTGATACGTTCTGAGTGAGTGGGAAATTTAGGTCTGTTCATGTTTTGGGGCACTCTACGACTGAAAAGGTCAGGTTGAAAGAGAGACTAATTATTTCCACATAACTAATTAGTTTTATAAGACACACAATTGCACTCGGAAAATGACATAGAACATTAAAAATACCATACACTTGCTTCTCTACACCTCATTATATAAATATATTCTGCGATTACTTCGCAATTCCCTAAGGGAGAATTCCACTGTAATTTGCCCATGGGTGATAGTAACAATGTTATTTACTATACATTCTAACACTTGATTCCTATCCTAATTACACAGATATCTGTAGAGACACCACACTGACTCGGTCCGATCACTCGGTGTCAGGTTATGATCCGTTCCCAAGTGAACGATGCGTACACGTATCTGGATGAACGACGTGCGTGTACCTCGGGCCGCGCTGATACTGCGACTGTGGGCCAATGATGTGATGACAGTGTCCATGCCATACGACAAAGGAGTGGTAAACATCATATTGTTTTAAAATAGAAATATATTAATATGATTCTTTCTCTTGAAAATAATTGAGTTAAAATTCATAACATATTTATATTGATACATTCGACTAGAAACACTTGTTTTTGTTCATTTCTTATTTTATAATTTTGGTATTATAAATAAGGAAGGACACAGCATATTCATAAATTGCTTGCAATAAACAGAAAACTTGAAATTGAGAATAATCTTCGTGTATGTAATAACCAAAGTCCTGTCTGCCCATTTTTACCGGCGTAAATTCGAGTCTATTTCAACACAGTGCGTGATAAATTAAACCATATTTTGTGTAATACATCATTGTACCTCCGATTTAGAAAAAAAATATGCCGTCAGATAATATGTAATACTTGATGAACGAAAAATATCTTTTTTCTAGAATACATTATTTTATTAATCCTCATATTTAAAAAACTCAAAAATCAAACGAAATATTTTAAGGGATTTACTGCTTTGGTTAATTTTTGTTTTTAAGATTATGTATTCCCAATTTATAAACAAACACTCGTTATATAGTTTAATTACATGTGCAGTTTGGCAATCTTGCTTTTGCTATAGAAAACCTGAGCATTGCTGAACGCTTGGACGTCTTTAACGAATAATGATTTATGATACGAAACGCCTAATTTAAAGGATTTTTTCGTTTCGAGAGATTTCGAAACTTTTCGAATACGAAAATTTTTCGAATAACTTAGAATAAGCCCCCTGAATTGCATTTCCCAGATATTTTTGTCAATTTACTTAAATATGCGATTCTATATAATCATTTAGTTGCATATTCAACTGTCAATGAAAAATGTGCATTTTAATGTGCTTTTATGAATAATGGTGTTTTTATACTCACTGAAAAGCCTTATTAGTTTCATTTTCCTTTGCTAAACAATGCCACCCTCCTTCAAATATGCTCGTAATTTCCAAATATTGTACGAATTAGCGTAAAACTCCTAATGTAAAACAATAATATATGAAATATAACTACCTCAAACATCCCTGTATCTTGTCCTAATATATAATCAAACAAATGTGCCATTTTCATTTTAATGGTACTTTCAATGTATTTATAATGTGGCTAAATTCTCTACAATAGCAAGTTTTATTGATCAATATATCATAAATTTGAATTTTTTTTTTTTGCATTTTTCAGAAAAGCCCCTAAACTTAATAATTACCATTTCTACTCTTACTATCCACGTAGAACACGAATATACTAGGGACGTAGCTTTAAAATAAATACAACATATTTTAAAAAATTTAACAAAATTGCGAAATGAGCGGTATAGCCAGTTTGTCTATGTTTCTGAACGAAACGTCCTTGATCAAAAAAAGTTGCATTAATGGGTTCTGCACAGCTCCCCTTGTTCATATTTGAGAGGTCATAATGTAAAAATAAGAAGAAAATTTTTTTAAAACTTGTGAAATATGTTTGTTTAAGTCTATTAACGTCTGAGGAATTATACCAGCCCCCTACTTAGGTGAGACAAATTTAAATTCTTTTGTTGTGTTTCACAGTACCTTTAAATCCCTACAATCCTACATTCATACTTAAGTGTAAAACCCAAACATCCTAGGTTAGTGTAAAACCCTACTATCCTAGGTAAGTGTAAAATCCAAAAATCCTAGGTTAGTTAAAAAATGTAAAATAGTGATTCACCCATCGTGGGGTTAGGTTATGTTAGGTGGGCACATATTACAAAATTAGTTGGACGTTAATGCCTCTAGTATATTCATGTTCTGCATCATTAGTCGAGCGGAAATAAGCCTCTAAACTTAATAGTTTCCCGTTTTCCCAGTGTTTCTTTATTCCAAAACTAAACTAGGAGTGTTTACAAACAATACTTCAAAAACATGGACTGTACATTGTTAACTGAATTTGACTGCCGACAGCCAGTACCAACTGGCATTGTGAATAAGGCATTAATAGCTCATCAGAGTAACATGTATACACAAGAAAAATTTAATATAAAAAAATTAATTTCCTAAACAGATACAACAAATGTTACTTATAAAACTTAAATACAGTTTTTTACTTTATTTTAGTCAAAAGCTCAGTAACTGGTTGGGGAACAACTTAAATATTGTACAGTATACCTTTTCCCAGACCACACCTCCACATCGTTTTCGCTAACAACTCTTCTGGCAATTAGATTCAAATTACCATAGATTTCTTTACTTAACCACCACCGAGTCCACTCGTGTGTTTGTTGGTGGCAATTTAAGAAGACCTGGAATTTTCAAAATTGCTGTCAAATGAACAACTAAGTGGGTGTTTGCTACTCTTGCCACCCACACAGTAATTATGCAGTTTATGAGCTTTTCTGCAAAAAAAAAAAACCCGAAAAGTGGTATATTCCCACTCTACTAATGATGCAGAACACGAATATACTAGAAGCATTAACATTAGACTAATTTAATAATATGTGCCCACCTAACCTAACAGAACTTAACCCTATGATGAGTGAATCACTAGTTTACATTTTTACACTAACCTAGTTTTGTTGGGTTTCTACCTAACCTAGGTTAGTAAGGTTTTAAACTAACCTCGGATTTTAGGGTTTTAACTTTATTTACAAATTTAGTCAAATCTAAGATGTTAGAGATTTAAAAGATTCTTAAAACACACGGAAGAATATTTTGCACAGAAGCACACGTGCATAGGCTAAAATACGCACAGTAGCACTCGCTATTGCACTCTCAGTTTTAAAATCGGTCAGATTCGGACGTTACAAGTTGCGCCAGCAACAACACAACTGTACTGTTTTGCATATGAACAGCAACTGAAATTCAATGACGATGACATATAAAAGACTGTTATGATGATGTCAACGACCTACAGCCAATAAGGTGATGGCACGAAGTCGAAAATCACCAAATATTAAAGCGTCTGACGTAAAAAAACTGCAGACCAATTTTACTATTAACTATTTTATTTAATATGTTCTATTTATTTTAACATTACGCCCTCCTGAATATCCGCAGCCAGTAGGTAGCGTGGGAAAAAGCGATGCGCAGCCATTAAACATGGCGACCGACGTAAACACACCGGCCAAACTGCTTGTACCGGTAATGGTTCAGTTTAGGGGCTTTTCTGAAAAACACAAAAAAAAAATTCAAAAAGATGATATATTTCTACGGTAATTATTAAGTTTAGGGGCTTTTCTGTAAAAATAAAAATAATTCACAGACAATTGTATATTTCCACTCTACTAATAATGCAGAACACGAATATACTAGGGGCATTAACGTCCGACTAATTTCGTAATATGTTCCCACCTAACCCCACTATGGGTGAATCACCATTTTACATTTTAAACTAACTTAGGATTGTTGGGTTTTACACTAACCTAGGTTGTAGGGTTTTACACTAACTTAGGATTGTAGGATTTTACACTAACCTAGGTTTGTAGGGTTTTACACTAACCTAGGATGTTAGGGTTTTACACTACACTACGCATGTAGGAGTGTAGGGATTTAAAGGAACCGTAAAACACACCAAAAAAGTAAATTGACTCACCTAGGTAGGGCTGGTATAATTCCTCTGACGTTAATATACGTAAACAAACATATTTCGCAAGTTTTTTTTTAATATGTTCTACTTATCCCTCTTGAATATGTACAAGGTAAGCTGTGCAGAACCCATTAATGCATTTTTTGTTGTTCTAGGATGTTTCGTTCAGAAACGTAAACAAACTGTCTATTCTGCTCATTTCGCAATTTCGTTCAAGTTTTTTAAATATGTTTTACTTATTTTAAAGCTACGCCACGAATATAAGCGTGTTCTACCTGATTAGTAGAGTAGAAATATATCATAAATTTGAATTTTTTTTAGCGTGTTTCAAAAAACCCCTAAACTTAATAATTATCGGAAAACGATCTTCTAACCCGATAATATCAATACACCAAACCCAATTGGAAGGTAACAACTAATTTAATTCGTTAAGCTAAATTTTGTTAATTACCAAACATAATTTTAATTAAATATTTTAGGCCTATGTACCGGTACTTTTGTTTATGAGATCAATTAAGATTTTTGTCACTGAATTATCGCCTTCCTTAATTACGTGCAATACCTACTGAAGTCAGCATGCATACTATCAAAATACAAATAATAAACAGTCCTACAACAAATATACGTATACATAATGTGATCGTGAGCGGGACATCTGATTGGTTCGAAATTTTCGGCAGTTGGTAGTCGAGCAGTAGAAGATAAAGATGGTCCAGTTCGGACTGCCGACTGCACGTTGTGAATATGTGTATTTTAGTTGAGCAACTCAACTCTGACTGCGTATTGTGAATAAGGCCTTAAAGTTAGTTAAACAATTTGTTTTAAACGTTTTTGATACGCTTAAAGACTATGAGGGTGTGTATTTGATGGTTTAAAACAGTTTTATTTAGTTATTAGTACAAGTACAATTTTCCTTCGAAAAAGGCAGTAGGTTTGTAAAAGACTACTTGAAATGTGAGCTAGAAGTTTTAACTATTAGTTTGACATGGTCAGAGTTCTCTGATTGGCCGAGAGGTCTCATGGAAGGCGGGACTTCATCCGCCGCTCAAGAGATATAGCAGCACTGTCGACTTTTACATGGAACATCTTTTTAAAGTTAAAAATTTATGTCGGGTAAATTAAAAGCTTTTAATTAAGGTTGTAATGTAACTATATTGACTTCTTTTAATATACATAGAGTTAGAAAGTTCGTTATTTTACATTTTGTGTCCCATTTATAGGTTTAAATTTATTTTTAAATCTGAAAAATTCTTGCAGAGTATTGTTTAATATTTGATGTCTTTAAAGTATTTATGGTAATTAAAGGACTTTAAGTATTATTTTAACATTTTGTAACAGCTTGTTTGCAAAGTGCAGCTAGGGTTATTTAATTATATCAGAAAGTGCTGGAATCAGTTGATGTTGGTTAAAATTCGCATATATTTTGCTCGTCAAGAGTTTATTTAATTGTTGAAATGACCAGGAATTTCTGGAGTGGCTTCATAAGGAGAGAGAGATTAAGATTATTTTAAGTCAGAAAATGAGTTATTAGCTTCCAGAAGTAACCAGGATTTTCGTAGTGGGTTTTTCAAAGATTGGCATATTGCCATGTAGGGGCGGAAATGTTCCATGATGGCAATGGAGTTGGTCTCAAACAAGAACTGCATTAGCAGGTTCATGTCTTGGAGTGTCTCTCCAAGTCCTGGCACATGCTGGGGTGTGGAATGCCTGGTTGTAAAGCTGGCAGGGCGCTGTGTAGGTGTTTGCTGCGTAATTAGGGGTAGAGTGGGGACTAGCTGGCTGTTGAAGGCCGATCAACGCCTGTGCGTACAAACGGTTTTGAGGATAATTTTTTTATAATTTGCCAGGTTTCTAGCCGGCGCTGAAACTGACCTAATGGGTTGTTGCTGTTGAGCCTTGATCTTGTCGGCCTGAACTTGGCATTTTTGCACCTCATCGAAAAATTGGGGCAGAGTTTTGAATTTGATTGATGTGGGCCTTGGCAATTGCAACAAACCGGGGTCTCTGCAAGTTTGGGACAGTTGCCTACGTGGTGTGGCCCGGTGCATTGTGAGCAGTCTGTTTTCATACTACAATAGTTGTGGGCGAGGCCTATTGCCTGGCAGTTGCTGCATCTGGAGATGTCTTGTGGCCTTTTTCTGTAGAGACAGTGTGAACCACAGTCATTTTCAATCTAGTTATTGAAACTAGAGGCAGGAGATTCTTATTTTGCGCTGCCGTTACGTAGAAAAAGTTTTGTGGTTGCAACTTGTGCTTGTTGGGGTTTGTGGGATCTGGAATTTTCTAAAAAATTGGGTTATGTTTTGAATGGCATAGCTGCGGTCGGAGAACTCTGTGTGTAATTCTAGCGCACTAGTGGTGGACGGAAGGTCAAATACCACTTTTTGTGGTTGTTCTGAAATTTATAAAAATAGATTGTGTTGGCTTTCAGCAAGTTGGCAGTCTTCTTGAAAAGGTTGTGATCTGGCATTAGAATGTGAATTTCCTTTCTGCCCCGGGTGATGGATATAGTGAAAACGGTTTTTGAAGTTTGTCTTAACAATTGCACTACTGATCTGCAGCTTTGAATGTCAGGGACTACGATTCTGTAAGGGTGTTTCATTTCCATTTTGTTTTCAGCGACACGTGGCTGTGTGCTGCTTTGTGGAGTGCCTGAGGGGCCAGGTGTTGGTGGGGAAATCTCGTCTGGGATTTCCAGCAGTGTACGCTGTACTAGAAATTGGGACAGCGCTATTATATACTTAGTGATGTCACAGGTGGGACAAAGTATGGACATGTATATACTTGAAGGGAATTGGGAAACAGCCTGCCTTAAGTTTAGGCCGTGTCTCAACTTGAAAGTGTGGAATTTAGTAAAGAAGCTATGATAATGGGTAACTGGCTTGCTGGGGTAACTCGGCGGGCTCTTGTTGCCGCTGCGGTGGGTCTTATCAAGTGCAACCGCTATCACAATGGCGCGATGAGACAAAGTGTCACTGACAGTGTTCTTCATAATGGCGCGACGCGATACACCTAACGGGAAAAAGGGAAAAAAATTGAAGTTGCCTGCCATCTTCGGGATGATATTTCACAACACCCAAATAAACACAGTTTTGGCAGTATTCTAAGAAGCTCTATGGTACCACAAAACATATCTTGGAAGGTTCAGACTGCTAGCTATCTCCATTCGGGCCTTTTATTTTTGTGAATCTAATTTGCAGTATTCCTGACTAGAAATATTGTACAAATATAGCCTATTCTCTACATTTTGAATCAGAGGTTCTTCAAAACTGATTTTGATGTAAACAATATTCCACCAGTTTTTAAAACAATGTTTACAAATGCAAGAAGTGCAGCAAAATTTTTTACATACTTTGGCCTACTTTCTGGCATCTCGTTTTCCTCCCTTGTTTAAAAACATAACAGGTGTTACTTTTCTTCTTTTCTATATTCTTGCTGCTAATTGGTTGTTTTCTCCAACGTTGCCGGTGACATCGCCTCCGCGGCAAGTCAGGCTTGTCACTAGTGCTCTCGTCGCGACCTGTCACTAGTGAGCGATATGAACTACGATTGGCTGGTTCGGTGTGACGTCACATCGCATTGTGTAGTGTTATTGTAAAGAGGCCTTTATTTTTATGGTACAGTGGGCGGAGGGGACTGGTCTTTCTCATCTCACTGTATTCAAATGACAGAACTGGATGGTCAAGGGCCCCCCACAGGGCCCGAACTATCCCCACTCTGAGCTTCGGCAATGACGAGAAACGGCGGCGGAAGCGAAGGTAAATTACAACATTCCTTACATTTCTTCCTGTTATGGACTGCATTGATAAGCAAAAGCAATGTCTTACTATGAAAAAAAATTTAAATAATAATTCAAATACGATTGATTCTCCCAGTAAAAAAATTTGAGTGTAACATATTTTCAAACACATTAAAGATTTTATAAAATTTGTTGTAAGGAAAAATTTGATGGCTACATTTTGTTTTCAAATTTTGTTAAATGAAGGTGAAAATTTGACAGTGTGACAGGGGCTTTAGAATGCCAGGTGTACATTGGTGGATGCACCGGTGAACGTTTGAAAACGTGGACTGGGTTTCATCGAAGCCGTATATACAGAACATCACAAATATCAACATATTGTCAACGCATGTAGCCAAGTTATTGTTTTGCTCGGTGCAATTTTGGTGGTTTAGCAATGTAAAATTATTGATTTGCTACAGACAAAAGGTGATTTTGTTTGTTTTTAGCCTAAAAGCAACATGAATTGACTCGCATGTTCAGTTGCTTGATGTCTGCTGGAAAAAAGTCAAATTGAGTGACGAGTTTATCTTTGTTATTTCAACTCAACTCAGCACCAGAAAATGGACTTCAACTTGCCAAAATTTGCATGTTGTGCTGTTTTTAGGTTTTTTTTTGCCCACAAGTGGCAGTCCAATATAGTCTTCTAGGGTACTTTTTTGGAAGACTTCTGCCAATTAAAGTAAATTTATATTTTAATAAATCATCTGATTTTCCCCCAAAAAAAGCTACNTAGTCTTCTAGGGTATTTTTTTGGAAGACTTCTGCCAATTAAAGTAAATTTATATTTTAATAAATCATCTGATTTTCCCCCAAAAAAAGCTACTGAAAAAGGATTTCCTGCTTGGTAAAATTTATGTGCAACTCGATGTTTGTTAAAAAATTTTTGCAACGAGGGTACGTTCAATATACCCTTCTGGGGTATAATTTTTTTTTCTGAATACGCCTGCTTATTTAAAAAAATGGTAAATGTAAAGAATGGCGGCTTTTCCAAAGAAAAATCCCGAAACGTTGTATATTTCAATTACACAGAACACAAATTTACTTGTGGCATTTTTTTTTAAACATATTATGCTTACAAACCACAAAAACGATAGTGGGGAGGACTATGAAGATCAGGGAAATTTAGGGTAAAATCACTAAAAATACACCCACAAAAAATACAAAAAAAAACCTCAAAATAACATTTGTCCACCAAATTTTGTAATATCTGCTAACGTAACTTAACCTAACCCCACAATGAGTGAATCACTATTTTACATTTTTAATCTAACCTAGGATTGTAGGGTATTAATCTAAGCTATGATTTTATTCTAATCTAGGATTTTAGAGTTTTAAAGTAACAGTAAAACATACTTGAAGTATTTAACTTACCTAGGTAGGCGGGGCGGGTACAATTTTCACTGTCCGCGGCCAATTCAAATTCCCTCGTGCATGACTTGCAGCCTACCTCACTTGACAAAACACCATGATCTACTAAAACGTCCAAGTAACACCCGTCACATAGACGACTGTCACACACAGAAGTACTTGTACTTGCACCCTCCATTCTTAAATCACAAGCCTTCGCACAGTCTGATTTGGACGTCACAACTCACGAGCGCAAAAACACGCACCACTCGCCACGAACCGCACTGTCTCACATCTAAACTGTAACCAACATACAGTAACGTATACACATCCACAGCCAATAAGGTGATGGCCGATTCACATTTGTTTATGTTACTACAGCATTACAGGACTAAACATCATGGCGTCCGACGTAAACAAAGTGGCCGAACTCCTTGTATATTATCTATTTTATTTTCGACGTTCTGCTTATTTTATCATTACCCCCTCCTAAATGTTAAACAGGTAAGGTGTGCTAAAGCCATTTATATAACTTTTGTGGGTCTACTATGTCTCCTTCAAAAAGCCGCTATTCTTTACATTTACCGAAAATTTTATCGTATATGGGTTAGGGGTGGATCAAAATTAGTCCGAAATTTCCCAAAACATCTATTACGACCACCCCTTACTAACGACCATATTCCTGAAAACTATGAGGGGTCGTATCAGTGGCGTTATAGTGTACTTTCATTTTGTTGGGCCTACCGTGGTGGTTAGCCAAGGTAGTCCATGTTCAACGTTGGCTTTGTCCAAGCACAAAAATGTAGGTTTACATTTCCAATTGACATTTTCATTCCTTTCAATTGCTTTTAATTGTTTATTTTACAAATTTAAATTATTTGTCACTATGTTACTTTTTAATTAATAAACAAAATGTTCATGCTGTGGATTCTTTGAAACCACCACCTGTAACAAGAAAAACAGTAATTGTAAAACCATGACAAATAACAAGAAAGACAACAATAAAGGTAGAATAAGCAAACTGTGATGTGTTTTCGTGTTTACAAAAAATGTACTTTCTGTGATTATCTAAGTTCATTAGTTTATATACAGGATGTATTGGTGATGGGCCAAACAGTGCAGGGTGATATAGGTTATTCACGGTAAAGTGAGCACTTTTGAGGCCCTGGTTACTTTTACCTTTCAGCTGTTTTTTTAAAATAATTTAACCACCTTTTTAAATAAAAATGTAACGCCATGCAAGTAATAAACTCAGTATGTATATTCCACCGCACCCGGGATTGTCTAAGGCTAAAATAAAATATACTTGTTGACTATTATTCCAAATGAGAGGGCTTTCAAAAGTGCTCACTTTACCGTGAATAGCCCATACAAGTTATTTTGTATGGACATATTTAACATCATCTGTGTTCCACTCACATTCAGTCTTGTCCTTCATTGGGGTGGGAGAACCCTTATATTCTCCTAGGTTAAAAACTTTTTTATAGCAAGCTTAGCTGACCTATTTCCATTTTTTTTTGCAACAACTTGTACTCTCAATGAAAATTTGTAATCTCTCAGGTCTTGGGCTTTAAACACTTTTTTTTTTTTAGCTATTTAAAAAGTTTTGTTTGTAATTTTCCTCCCAATAGAAAAATGCTATCTACACTTTTAACAATTTATAAATTATTTCCAAGATATAAACATGTACCAAAACTTGATCTGAGATTGTTATTAGCTGTGAACTGATTAAATCTTTGGTTAAAACAGTTTGAAGATACTAATAGAGCCCAAGTAGAACACTTGAGTTTCAAAACTGTTGGATGTCCAGAAATTGTTGGGCACAGTTTAAACGGATGGTAGGGTATGTGAGACAAACATTTTGATATGATGAACATGTGTCTGGAAATGCCCACTTACTGAGCTACAGGCATCAAATAATGTGCACTACATTTGAATGCCTGGGCCAATTAAGTGTGGGCTTAGCAGAGTTCACAGGTGCAGTACAGAGCAGTGTGGAGCCAAGTCTGACTTCTCCTGGATGTGACTGTTTCATTGTAGTTTGCGGGAACACCTCGCCTAGTTGTCGAGGTGCACTGAGGAGGACTTAACTGCCCGAATTCTTGCCCCCTGCCTTGACGTTAAAAAACGCTGCATTTTTGACAGAGTGCATAACAACATGGTTGGCCGCGTTAGCATCTGCTTGCAATTTGGAGGACGTTACTTGGACGAGCTCCTGTAAAGGTGAGCCATTTTTCACATCTCTTTGTTTATGCACTGCGATCAGCTGTTTGCCATCACACGTGGATTGGAGACTGTCGTAAGCTGTCTGCCTGCAGGCCGGCTCCACTCCAGTCTGAACGTGATTGGCCCAGGCAGCCTGCTGAATTCAAATGGTGTATCATTTGACGCCTGTAGCTCGGAAGGGGGGAGGGGTGATTGCATCTGTGTAGGAAGGACCCCAAATTTTTTGATGATATTTTATGGATGGATGAGAAACATTTTCAAAGAGGTGGAATATTTTACATTCACAACTATCACTTGAGGTTTATTGAAAATGTTTTTGAAATTAGAGAATCTCATTTCCAACATCAGTTCGGCATGAACTTGTGGACGAGGATAGTAGACCGCCAATTGATTGGAACATTTTAACTACTTGGGAGACTGAATGGAGGCTAGCCTAACAATTTTCTCCAGCGTAATCGTACACCACTGTTAGAAGACATGAACCTGGAGGTGCGTAGAAACATGTGGTTTCAGATTGATGGTGCTCCAAGCCATTATGCAGTGCAAGTCTGGCAGTATTTAAACATATTTCCTAATAAATGGATTGTACACTATGGACCATGATTGTGGCACCCACGTTCACCAGATTTCAACCTGATTGATTCTTTTTTGTAGGGGGATTACTATAAAGAAATAATTTAGCGCAAATGAGTGACAAAACAAAGGAAACTGAGGCACAAACTTTCAGAATCTAAAAATACTGTCAAGTTAAATGTTAGTGGTGTACAGGCATTACAAAGTAATTTTGTATGAATGTGTAAGTTGTGTGTACAGAGACAGGCAAGAAATTTTTAATATCTTTTATGAATACTTTAATAAATGAAACTAAGCTAATTACTTGCATTATATTTTTCTCCCTTTGTTCTTCATTATTTTAACAAGAGTTAACCAAAGCAAAGGAATAATGCTCTATCCCTTTTCATTCAATTTTGTTGAATTTCTGGGTTAACTGTCATTGTGAGAGCTGAATCCTCTCCACATAAATAGCATTTCTTTAAAGTCAGTTTATAACTATTTAAATTTCTGTGTACTATATTTTTTATCTTTTCGACATTGAAGTCTTAACCGATTATAACTAATACGTACTTCTAAGTAGGCATACAATAATGTAGTTTCTCCAGTGACAGGCATTAGTTATGTGGTACATTATTATTTTTTAAACATATGTAAACTTGTGACAAATATCTGGATGAGACATAACTTCTGTAAAACAGTTTTTGTTTATTTGTTTTGCTGTAATGACAATGACATGAATGGTGTTCAATAAAGTGGCTACACTAGTCACCTACAATTTGAACAAACATCAATCAAAAAGATTTGTAACTTTTTAATGTAAATGGTGTAGAATTGGACAACTACCTATTAAATGGTTGTGTTTGTTGGTCTCGGGCGGTCTCTTTCATATTCTGTTTGAAGATTCTGTATATTGATCACTGAAATGTAAATAACAGGAAAAGAGGTATGCAATTCAGCCACCGTGCATAATTAAATCTGTGTCATATTTTTTATTTTGGTAAATTAAATGTCACATTTTACAGTTTTGTATGCATATTGGTGCATCACTAGTACTGGAGGTACAATTTGGTGAACACTTACCTATATTTTGTATCAAAGTTTCTGTGCTTTTCTGAGTGTTTGCAGAATCCAGATCCTTAGCACTGCACACAGGAGTATTTATTGGAACCGTGATGTCAAATTTGCTGTAGTCTGCAATGTAGCACCTTCTTTCTTTGTCATATTTGATGATGGGACAAAATCTATACCCCCATTGGATCTCTTCTGGAATGTAAGATGTCCTTGCTTGTACTCTTTGATCAGTTGAATCCATTGTACCTTCTAGGACAACCATTATCTCAAATTTTGCCTTTGCCAAATCATGAGCTGACATCTCATATAGTGGACTGCATTTATCAATGACATGCACAATACTCTCTGGCCAGAGAAGATAGAATTGTGTTTTTGTTTCTTTATGCACTACTTTGAGATCAGTTCTTACTGGGGACAGTACTTCGCCTTCTGGAGTTGAAATGTTGGTAATTAGTTGCATAGCCAATTTACATTCTATGATGTTGGACTTGCGCAAGTCGCCAATACGAACAACAAGACACAGTTTGCCATGCCTCATACATATCACTGCATAGTGACTAAGTAGTAAGGTATTGGTTCTTTGTTTTGGGCGTATCAGTTTTGCAAACACTATACCAACAAAAACGGACTGAATGGTAACACCAACAATTGCTTGAATGCACATGAGAAATATTGCTTCTGGACATTCCTCTGTGGGCATCCTCGCTCCAAAACCAGTTGTGTGCTGGTTTTCCATGCTGAGCATGAAGATGGAGGTGAAGTTATAAATACCAGTGACACATGGAGTCCAGTGTGTCTTGGCTTGGAATGGTGGTAGGTGCTCAGGGTCAAGGTCACCATGGGCATATAAAATCACCCACCAAAGAACAGCAAAGAGGAACCAGCTGCTGAAGAAGCTGGTATTAAGTATCAGCAGCACCCATCGCCATTTCATGTCAACCAGTGTTGTGATGAAGTCCCTTAAGTAACGGCTGTAAATCCCTCTTGAGTCGTCGCCTATGAGTACGTTACATTCACCAGATTTGAGAATCTTGCGATGCTGTGATGTGCACATCTGAACTTCCACATAACGGGAATTTCTGCAGAAGTAAAGAAAAAAACAGTTGTGCGAGCATATCCTGTTGACAGATTTCTATAATTTACAAAAGCAACATATTCCATAATTCTTTAAAAGTACCATCAACATTTAATATTTAAATCAAATTGAAAGTAGTACATAAATGCAAAACCTTTTATAGCACCAAGTTTTAAAGTAAATATCAACATATTATACTAAATATTCAGGATTATGATTCATAAGTAAATTCATTTTGCTAGTATGTAACAATTTTTTAAATTCAAATTCTGCAGATGATCCTTGGAGTATATAACAAGTAAGAGAGGTTGCTTTGGAATTAGACTTCTACATCGTGACTGTTTGCTGATGACTCAGGGGTGTGCCATCAAAGTGACAAATTTCAGGGAAGTAGATCCCTGGATGCAGGGCTCAGTGCAAGTCACTAAAAGTTACTTTCTTCAAGCTAAGTCACTAAGGTCCTTTTCTTCAGTTTTGTCACTAAAAGTTACTAAACTTTACTAATTTGGACACAAAACTTCTGAAGCATACCAAACAGAAGTTAATGCACTGTATATAATGTACTTTTAAATATTGTCAGTCATCAAAAGACAGCATTATAAACAATTCAGAATTATCTTCTTTCAAGTTCTGCCACGTGTCTGGAATATCTGTATTATAATGATGAGTGCAAGTTGGCAAAGTATAGTCGGCTTTGTAACTGGCGCGCCCAACGTTACAAACGGACAGCAGTGCAGCTGCGTATGAGGAAAATTTTTGTGAATGCTTGATTTGTTTTGTTTAATAACATAGTAATATTTTGTTGTCTAAGGACATTTTGCATCATCAGAATATTATGTGTGAGATTTAAAACATTTCTCACATAATATTCATATATGAAATTCATATTGACCACAAGCCACACTTATCACGTAAGTAAATGTACTATTCTTGGAAAACTGCCAGGAGCTACATAAGCGTGTGTGGTGTTGATTCGCTAGAAATCATTTACATCTCACTAGCCATTCCATTCCATATGGTTTGTAGGGCTTCTACCAGCCAATATGGCAATCTTGGTCTGTGAGTTGGAAAGATACAGTATGTTTACACACAATGGAGCCATCTTTGTTTGTCTTTAGATGACTTTGTAAATTTCTCTCTCTTGTAGTTTACCAAATCACATGTTTTTTCACCCTGCTGCAGTCTCCCTCAACTTGTAGTGCTTTGCAGGTGGTCCTTCAATAATTGTTTTATGTTACAATTGCTTTTGATCATTAAACCACATGGATATTACATCTGTACACATGGAGCAATGACACCTTGACATTAAACAGTTTGTTGCCATTGGACTGTTTTATTCAGCTTAATGTGTGTAAGTGAAACTGAATGCTTGTTATTGAATCCTTTTAAGTTATTGTTTAAAAGTGATTCACCAAGTGATAGCCAAGTAACAGTTACATGGCTCTGATGTACTGGTGATGAACAACTGAATTAAGTGTGTCCATTATTACCAATGCAGGTCACATTGTGTTTAATCATTGCATCACAAGAAATCTGTGTGAGACAGCTTGTGAACGGTTGAAATTTCACTGTTCTGGGAATTACCATGTTTAGACATGCCAGTTTGTGTGTTAATAAATGCTAGATAATGTAATACTTGCTTTGCAGAGCACATGTTGATCATTTTGTGTCAACCAGGCATCCTGTAGAGCTTATGCCAGGGATGATGTGGAAGGGGGGTTTCCCAACTCGCTCTTAACATCACGGGTGACTTGACATTGTGTGTAAAGTAGTCTTTGCCATTCTACCTGCCTGTCCGTGTATGCTTTCAAAGACTGCAGACAACCCATAAGCCAGTTGAAGTGGTTGCTACACCTTGAAGGGGAGTGGGTAGGTACCTCAACTGACATAGCAAAGATGGCGAAGTAATGTTATACAGCCATATCACACTACAATTTATGATAGAGCTAAGTGCAATGCTAAGAAAAACTGTTATTCAACAGTACTTTGCTCTGTGCTTATGTACTTGAGATCCATATACACTATTGCAGTTCCATAGCAGTGGAGGGTAGGTGGTTCATCATCATTCTTGCTGTACTGCTGTGAGAGTCATTGTTTGCCACACTACCCATAAACAATCCTTAATCGACATCATCACTGTTTGCAGGTAATATTATAATATTCTAACTCACATTCTCATGATTTCCACGCCAAAACATTGTTCATCCGAAATGAGGTGAACCAGGTGACAAGTGTTTAATTACATTTTTTTTGGTTTCTCTCATACTTCATTTATAACATAACATTTTTTTTATATGTTGTAATCAATTTTATGTTTAAATTTTTTCTACATATACATTTATGTATAAAATTTTATGTTATAATATAATATTAAACCTATAATTTTGCTTCCCCTTCTTGGATTTGTACAATTTCAAATTTAGTAATGCTATTAATGTGATTTTATGTCAGACAGTGCTTTATTAAGTAAATGAGCATTAGTAATTTAATGAAAAAACTATATATAATATGCCTTTGGTTGTCTGTGTGTTTACTTTAAAAATTGCTAGATCTAGGCTTATTAATAAAAAAATTAATAAAGATTTTGAAATTTGGGTGGATAATACAAATAATACTGATCTTATTTAAAAGGTTTAAGGAAAAATTCGTTTTTTTAATTTCGACTGGGCTTGGTTCTGGAAGATAGTCGATTATATTCACAGGTGAATAATTTATTTATTTTTCATTTAGTTGACTACAAATAAATACAGTATTGGATAAGTCAGGAAATATAAATAGAGAGGACCTACACCAGAGTGCAAATGTTCGTCAGAAGTGTTTACTGAAAATTGTATTTGAGCTGCACGAAAGTCGTGCTGCCCACTGATGTGGATGAGGATTGAGACGAGCTCACATATATTTCTCATGAATCGACTTATACTACAACTCAGCTAAGTTCATCCATTTGGGTATGTAATGCTTAAATAAATACTCTTCACCCAAACGTGTACCGTGGGATAATGACCTGTGCTAAAATTTATTTATTGCTGTGGAAGTTAAGCTATTCTGGGAAGATTTTTTTTTTAATGTAGTTACTTACAGCATATTAGATTCCATTGCTATCTATACTATGTTTAACAGTACACACTCATTCATTTCAGTTTCTTGAGGATTAACTATTACGATTTCAGCTTCATTTGTGGACTTTCTTTTTTATTCTGAGATTAGTAATTGATAGTTTCGACCAGCGTTTCCTAACCTTTTTCAGCCACGGACGCCTAGAAATCAAGTCAGTCTCGCACACCGCCCGCTGGCGCACGTTCGTCGTGCTAAGTAAGCGTAGCGATTACGAGACTTTTGGTGGCATTTATTTATTATTCATTAATTTATTATTGTTAAATGGTCCAGAGATGAGACTGCGGACCCCCATACATATACTAGCGGACCCCCAGGGGTCCGCGGACCCTAGGTTAAGAAACACTGGTTTAGACTCTTGTCAAAAGTTGGTAATGATTACAAAATTATTGAACTTGAAACGGTTGATGAAAATCAGTTATTAGTTGAGAGTTTCTGTAACATTTGCTACACAGGTTAATGATTCAAAGTTATCCTAGCTTCACTTGTATCAACGAAACATTCAACTTCATTCAATTTCCTTACAAGAAATCTGACAAAATTATTCCAAATAGATATGTCAGTAGTACACAACTTTATTGCGTAATTTCACTCCAGAGTAAGTATCACAAAGTAATATATAAAATTCAGTACAAGATTTGAGATCATATTATAATGGACTATGTATATTTCTTTCAGATATAATATGAGGGAATTGTGAATTTTACTGTCATAAACATCAATTCTTTAGTGGAATTTAGTTTTCAATAAGCTTTCCCTATATGACTGACAGTGCCAGAATTTTATTACTGCATGAATGATAAAGAAATTGCTTGTCGCTTAAATAATTTTAAATCCAGCTATGAATATAAAACAAAAAATCCCCATATTTTCATTGATTTAAATTGCACAAAAATTGAGCAATAATAAATTGCAGAAAACCTAGCAACATACAATTATTATATTTATAATGTTTGATCATCTGTTATAAATGTCTTGGTAGTCATAGTCTTGAAACTCCTGTGGTGAATATACCTGCCTAAATTTGTCATAGAAATAGCTTACAAGGTAGTGTGCACTTTCATAAAAATCATGACAAAATAAACTAACCTTGAGTGTACAGTGCATACTGGTAGAATTGTTAATTGATAAAGGCTTGGCTACACATTTCGCTAAAACTTGACAAAAGAATTACGTTTTTTTCCTGATATGAAAATAATAATTGTTTTCTAAATAGATGGTTTTGCTATAACTGCCATGCTTAAATACCTTTTTTTGCTTGGAGTACTTGCTTGGAAATTTTCACTCATGACTAACAGACTCTTCAAAATGAACACATCCACTAGCAATCTACGGTAAAGTTCTTAGAGCTCTTGCTCTGTTATTCAATAAACAAACATAGTAAACAGAAGAAACAATACACAAGTGTGTGTATCAACTAATATCCCCTGGCACACACACGTCACGTCCTTATCTGAGCTTCATGCTGATAGCATTAATGCGTAGTTCACTTTTTTTTGCCCTTCATTAAAGATGTATGCATATGTCTTTATTTCATCATGATTTTTTCGCTGCAAAGACATACTGATCTCAGTAGATCAAATAATAAATCCTTAAAAAAAATTATGTTTTTACAATTTATGCAAAATCAAAAAAGTGTATTTCTAGGCTTGCTCTGAAAAGTTATGTAAATTATTAACACTAATTATTACTAACACAACAGTATGTTTTGTAAAATACAATTGATTAATTATAGCTATATAAGTAGAACTGGAGAGAAGGTTGATAGTAAATAAAATTTTACAGTTACTGTTAACATGTTATCGTTTGCGAATTGTACACTTTTGCTGTAGTGGTGTTAACCCACGTACAGTAAAATTTTTATCTACTCAGTCAGAAACCCAATTCATCATAGTTTACCTATGTTCTGAAAGATAATCGAGTTAAACCAATGTTTTCCCTCTTACTCTACTCTAATTCAATCCTGCCCTACCTCAGGATGATTTGGGTTATGCACAAATCATATGTGAAATACAGCAAAAAAAGCTTAAGTTGGTAATAGAACCAGAAGTGTAGAAACTAATATTTTCTTTGGGGAGGAAGTAAAATGAAAGAAGTAATTTTTTATGTTGGTTTCTTTAATTAGAGTAATACTTAACTATAGTGGTTTGAATAACTGATTACAGGGAACTTGAATTCATAATTTCAGTTTTTATTGTTTTTCCACATCCATTGTTTATTCTGTGCAGCCCAAAGAAAATTCCCAATTAGTCTGCACAATTAGTTTTTTTGAAGAACCATTTCCCCACATTCATTAATTTTTTTAGAGTTCTGATTAGAGCCACCCAGTTTGCCTTGGCTTCCCAGCTTGTCTTCCCCTTTGTTTTTCACAAAGGTCATGATCGTTAATCTCTGGTTACCTGCACTTGGAACAAGAAGTTCACACAGCATTTCTGTAAACATGGAAGTTTAATAACTGGTGGATTAACTTCCACCATTTCAGGCAGTAAAGTGTGTAGTTTTTGTCCAAAGTACGCTTCCATTCTACAAACGGCTCGGATACTATCTTGCTATGAGAAAAGCATCTTCAACTTGATGGATGTAATAGGGGCAGGGAAGAGGACCCAATTGTTTTTGTCTAGAGCTAGGGGGATAAGGAAAACCTGTAGGGAGACAGAACAGTTTTTTTGCCTCCCCAAATTTAGCGCTCACATAGTCCACGACTTGCTTCTCCCCCTCGTCATTCACCTGGCAGAGGATGGTCCCTGCTCCTATTTCGCTTGCGTCAATCTGCACGTACAGTTGTCGGGCGGACTCTATGCAGGCTAAGGTGTGACACTGAGTGAATTTGTGCTTGATGACATTGAAGGCTTGTTGCTAGGGAGGGTTCCATCTGTACTGTTGCTGTGGAGAGAGCAGGGAGGTTAATGGCGCAATGGTAGACGTGAAGTCCGGTAAAAGGTGGCATAGCCAGTTGATCAAATCTATGAATTTCTGCATATGTTTAGGAATCTGTGAGGGGGTAGCCTCTGCAATTTTTTGCAGTTGCCTAATATATAGTTGGTAACCCTGTCTGTTGACCATGTGGCCTAGGCACTCTTAATTGTGGTACCCCAATGTGATACTTGTGGGGGGGGGGGCTCATGATAGGTGGTGGGTGTCCAGCTTTTCCAATACCAAATCCAAGTGACCGACATGGTCGTCCCAGTTCTCTGACCATATAATTATGTTGTCCAGGTATGCCATTGCAAATTGGCCTATGTACCCCTCCAGTTACCTTACCATAATGTCTTGGAAAGTGGCGGGTGACCCTAAGCCAGAACGACATGGTTTGAAATTGAAAGTGCCATTTGTCTGGGACAGTTTGTCTGGGACAGCTGCCCCCCAACACTCTCTCCTCCTGCAGTCCCGTTTCAACCACGGCAGTGGTGTGTGAAATCTGGTCCCGCAGAACGCTACCACTTTTTCTACTTGGCCTATTGTGTCGCTTTGTCCGTAATGTGTGGCCAGTTGTACTTCCCCTGGTTGTGATCGAAGGACTTTGTTTGGTACCAGGTGGGGAGTTACAAACACATGGCTCCTGCCTGTATCTATCAGGTCTTCTACTGGGTGGTCTTTTTTTTCCCGGTATTCTTATGAGTCGCCACGTTCCCCGGTAGGTTGGTGTGCTCCTGGTGGCCCTGCATCACTATTAGTCGGTTGGAGAGGTCGTGTGTCCCTCTCCCTCACCATCCGTTTCCCGTTGTGTTTAAGTGTGTCAGTCGGTTTAGGCAATCTGGTTGCCATTAATGTGTTAGGAAGGGAGGGGGGGGGGATATCTGCACTGTGGAATATGTTCAATTTTCCTCCCGGCTTGTCGGAGGTCCCGTGGTTCACCCTGGACTCAGCGTTGCTTCAATGGCCCATCACTCCTTGCAGACAGTCAATGACTGAGGGCCGGGTGAGGGGTTACGGACTTTCCCTCAACCGAGGTTCTGACCGTTTTTCTGAGCCTCCCTACTATGTCTGCTACCTACATAGTTTAGTCACTGTCGCGTGTTACGTTCTGTGGAAGAAACCTGCCTCACATACACTTCCAACATCCCCTGAATGAGTTCACGCAAAAAGGGTTGTAACTTGGGTAAAAGTTCAATAATTGTGGGTAGGGGGCTGCCTCGAGTGGTTCGGTGGTGTAGATGTGTCAGAACAACTGTATTTTCCTAGCAGTGAACCCTTCCACAGCCTGGTGCTCCCTCTGCGTCTCCCCATAAAATTATGCATGGCAGCGGGTGTTTGTGCAGTTGTCTGCAAACCTATGTTCCAGTTGGGTTGTGAACTCCCCCCAGGGTGTATCGAAACATCTCCATTAGCAGTACAACTCGTGCGCTTCCTCCTTAACTATTTGCTTACCCTGTCTGTCCACTTGTCCGGCAGCATGTCACCTAGCCATAACCTCATTTTGCACTGCATGGGACACAACTAAAATAATTAAGTGGTTTTTCTCTTCCTAGGTACCTGGTTGGCTACAGAATATTTTTGTGTTCAAGGTTAATCAAGGTCACTCACGAACATAAGGCCAAGGTCACTCAAATCCAATATGGCGGCCAGGTGGCTCCAGTTCTCCGTCCCCTTGTGCCAGACTCCCCATAATCATTCCACTTGTATTCTTAAAATTAACATCAGACTCTTCTTTTTTTAATACATGGTGGTGATGGTGATAATCATGTGAGAAAACTCACTTCAGGTGCTTTTGTTGCGAGAAGGAATGAATGCCAAAATTTTAACAAACATTTACAAGTATATTGGAGAAATCCCTCTAGGTGTTATGGTTCGTAGAAACATAAAATAGACTAATGCTGATGCGAACAAAAACGAAGATTTCTGAAAAAGCAAACGTACAGCCGATAAACATAACTGCCACTGCTTTAACTTTGAATCCTGAATAAATATTAAAAAGCCTCGCAAAACGAAATAAAATGAACCA
Source organism: Clitarchus hookeri (assembly GCA_002778355.1). Classification (NCBI taxonomy): domain Eukaryota; kingdom Metazoa; phylum Arthropoda; class Insecta; order Phasmatodea; family Phasmatidae; genus Clitarchus; species Clitarchus hookeri. The sequence goes on from NQII01000141.1 coordinate 681,535, forward strand.
AGTATCCAGATAATTATTATAACTGTGTCATTACAACATGCCTATGTGGCAGTAGGGTGAGTTGTGACACTATGGGCTACAAAGGATGAAGACTGTTTAATTGAGGTAATGGTTAGCCATCAATGCTCTAGGCCAGTTTTACCACCAGCATTTGCCCAGTTGTGGTTCTGACCAGATAAGAGATTTTGGTTTCAACTAGTCTTGTCAAAATTACTGTGATTTATTTCTCTCTCAATTTAAACATGTTGAACTGAGGAAGGGAGGCTCAAACTATAATTAGCTAAATGCATAATCTTGTAAAATTACAGTTAAAAATTTGTGAAGCACAATGAAAAACTATGAGCAACTGAAAAATGGTTCCAAATGTGCTTTATTTTAAAGTAGTACGTGTCTAATGTTGAACAGTAGCCATAGTTCCCACATAAAATTGGTATAATTTGTTCAAGAACTTTCCATTAATTTTGGCCTTGCTTGTTTGAAATGATAATCTAATATGTATTTCCAGCAATAATATTAGTAAGTTATTTTAGTCTCAAAGCAATATGTGTGGTTTTTTTAAAATTCATTCTCATAATTAATTTGTCCCAAATTATTTGTTATTCTTACATCATGATGTTCTCAAATAATTATCGTTAGCTATTTTAATTGGGAATGAGGTGCTTGTTCTTTATAATATTATGTAATTGAATGCTTTAACTTGAGTAGTAATTCCACCATTACAATAATTTCTATTACATTTTCTCAATGCTCTTCCAGTGACTCAGAAAGACCGGGCCTCTTAATGAGTTAAGTACACCCAGAAAGAAACAGACCTTCACTGTGAGAAGAGTCCAGTATTCCGCCTTTCTAGAAGCTTGCTAACACCGTAAAAATGTATGCCAAAACTCTATATACACTTATCAGACGTGATCCATAAGTAAGTACTTGATTTTTGGACTTACCTTCATTCAGAATCTGCACATGGATTCTGATAAATGAAAACAAAAAAATTAACGGTGGAGAAAAATTTGATTGTGGCTGGAAGTCATATCGATTTACACACAATTTAATAGCAGTGTAAATGTCAGCATTGTTTATGATTCAGTGAAATGCTAGACACATACACTTGTTTCAAGTAAACAAGGTACCAGTATGTTCAGATACATTCATTTCTTACATGTATTTTGTGTGAGACTTAGTTTGAGAATGCAGATCCTTAGTACTGCAGAGAGGAGTATTTATTGCAGCAGTGAGGTCAAACTGCCTGTAGTCTGCGATAAAGCGTTTCTTTTCTTTGACGTATTTGATGATGGGACAAAATCTCCATCGGATTTCTTCTGGAATGTAAGATGTCCTTGCTTGTACCCTTTGATCAGTTGAGTCCATCGTACCTTCCAGAGTAACCATCACTTCAAAAGTGGCAATGGATAAATCATACGCAGACAACTCATACAAGGGACTGTTTTCATTAATGACGTATACAATATCTCCAGGCCAGAGAAGGAAGAATCTTGATTTTGTGCACTGACCGACCAACCAATGCACCGTACGAGCCTCTGGAAATCAAGGATGTCATTTCAGGGGTGGCTTCCCCTTAGGACGTAGGCATTTACTAAGAAGGAATTTTTCGAAACTGCCATAAAAGGATGAAATAGGGTAAAATGTGTTTTCACCAACTCCTCTGCCATATGTATTAAACATGATGTGATATTGTGAATCTTTGCTTGTTTCAAAATACTACATATATCTAGGACTAGAAATAATTTTGGGGTTTCTCAAAATTTTAAATTTAAGGGGATGAAAAGAGGGAAATTTGTTTTCACTGTATTCTCGAACCCTCTTAAACATAATAAAATATTGGCGCGAATTTTGCTCTTAAGCACTGCATGTATGTACAAATTACTAAAAACTTATTTCTGAAAATATTTTGTGAATAAATACCTTAAAGGGGTGAAAGAGGGTAAAACTTTGTTTCACAGGCTCTTAAATGTCTCTTTGTGCACAGTAGTGAGGCTTCTCTTTATTGAACACAACACATAACCTTCTGGTGTCAAAATGTTAACAATTAATTGTATGTTCTCTTTACATTCTATAATGTTTGACAAGCGTAAATAACCAATACAAACCACGAGAGACAGCTTGCCATGTCTCGTGCATATCACTGCGTGGCGGCTAAACAATAAAGTGTTAGTCCTTTGTTTTGGACGTATCACTGTTCGGAACACAATGCCTACAAAGACAGACTGAATGGGGACACCAACAACTGCTTGCATGCACATGTCGCTTCCGGACATTCCTCTGTAGGCATCCTCGCTCCAAAACCAGTTGTGTGTTGGTTTTCCATGCTGAGCATGAAGGTGGGAAGATGGAGGTGAAGTTGTAAATACCAATGTCACAAGGAGTCCAGCCTGTTTCGTGAATGGTGGTAGGTGCTCAGGCTCAAGGTCACCATGGGCATATAAAACCACTCACCAAAGAACAGCAAAGAGGAGCCAGCTGCTGAAGAAGCTAGTATTTAATATCAGCAGCACCCATCGCCATTTCATGTCAACCAGTGTTGTGAGAAAATCTCTCATGTAGTATGTGTTGATCCCTCTTGAGTCGCTTACATATACATTACACTCCCCACTTTTCAGAATCTTGCAACATCGTGAGCAGCATTGCTGAATTGCCACATATCTGGAGTTTCTAAGGAAGTGAAAAAAGAATTTATGGAACTTATAAAAATACTAACATTTTTAACTTGCACAATTTCAACAGTATTTACAAATAATATATTGTTTAATTCATCTTCACTATTTACATTATAATAGCCCTTCTAAACTTTTACTCGTATTTATTGATAATAAAAAAAATCTGAATTAATATGCTTTTATACAGTTAATATAAACATTTAAGAGTGACCAAAATAAAATAATTCTTAGGAAATATTTGTCTGGGGAAGTCACAGGTTTATCTACACCAATTTTCTTATGATTGTGATATCCTTAAGATACTTAGGTTTAAGACATTAAGATGTGTGTGATAATGACATTGGTTAACAATGAGGTTAATAACCTATTCAAATTGGAGTGAACAGCATGCTATGTAACAATGGTAGTTCAGCAAATGATGTAAAAAGGTTCAAGAAAGATAATGTTTTTAAAAATAGTGGTGGGAAATTTGGCATGCATACACGACATAGGTTCTAGTCCACTAATTTTTAAGAGAATCAAGCCTGTTTGCAGGAACAGGATAAGCTCTTCTTATGATTAATCACTTACTATAAACTTGAACATTCCCGCCATTCTAAGTGCAAATTGACAAATTAATTATTTCCTGGAACTAATACTGTTCACATTGCAAGCAAAAGCAAAAAAAAATTAGATTTTTTAATGGGCATCTCACCATTTTGATAATTTTCTTTTCATAGGTGTATCAATTGTCATTAAAATGGGTGATTGGCATGCTTCTGTTTCAGTGAGTTCTGGATATTCAAATTTGTATGCTGTGTTTGAATGGGCATTTCTGACTAGCTGACACTTTATTTAACACGATACAGTATCAATGAGATGGCAGCTTGGTATTCATTTTCATGGATCTCTGTTGTATGAACAGCAGTGTGATAGTATTTATCCTAATAATACACAGGGCTAAAAATTCTTCTTCCAACAAAGAACTGTAATTTTTTTTGGTAAAAATTAACATTAGACCTTTTCCTTTTGCTTTTTGTCACAAGCAGATACTAGATAGAGCAATGTTTTCTTTTAAGAGGTCACAGTTTTCTTTGGTGTGATTACGATTTTGGTATGATACTGTCAAAACTGACTTTTGGAATGTTTAATGTACAATCCCTGCTGTAATTCACATTCCTAAAAATATAAACAAGACCGACTTAACTTAAGTTGTTGTGTATGACCTGTATATAATTAAAACTAATTTCTTGAAATTTCAGTGAATCCAATATTTTTTTTTGTTTCAATCCTAATATTTAAAATTAAAACCTCAATATTTTTTTTAACATGCAAGTTGTATTTTGTAATTTATAAAGCCATTAGGTACACACTTCATTGTTTGATGAAATACAGTGGATGTTGCAAACATTAATAACACCTATTGCCACACCATGCTTGAACTACACAACTTAATGTGATTGATGTATAGAATGCGAATCTTATCAGGGAGTCAGTATAGTGATCAGCTCTCAGTAATTTCATTGCGAACAGTTAACAATAGTGCACCTACAGGATACAGTGTAGTAACAGTTAAAAATAGTGCACCTGCTAGATACATTGTAGCAGCAGGTAACAATAGTGCACCTACTGGATACATACATTCTCCAAGCTCGACGTACAGGAAACTGTGCATTTTCTGTGGGCAAACTGTTTCAATTGTACAGAGATTCATTGTGAAATAATGATGGTGTATGAAGAAAATGTAGTATTGCATCCAGCTGTAGTGATGTGGTGCCCACAATTCAAATGTAGTCACAGACTTGACTGATTCTGATCAGCAAGGAAGGACATCATTTTGGGATGTAATCTAGTAGCAGTTAGATATATATATATATGTGTGTGTGTGCGTGCGCGCACACGTTTGTATGAAATGGTAATGACACGAGTGTACATTTACATGATTTCACAATGAAGTTAAAAACTGAATGCCTGCTATTATTTCTCTCAACAGATTATGGGCCCATGACATACTCAGTTATATTTTTATCAAATAAGACGGTGATTGCCGAACATGCAGTGAAATTACACGTGTGGTTGCTGAGGCCAAGGTCTGCTACCATGTTTCAGATCGTAGTTATGTGCCATTGCAGAAAGAATTGAGTTCGCTGCTGCATTGCAGATCTTAGGAAGTCCATCGGAATTATTAAGAGTGCATGTATAGTTCACAAAGCCGGGTTGTTGGCATGCCAGCCATCAGTAAATTAAATGGTATGGATAATTACAATGATTGGAAATTTGGCTTGAAAATGTTTTTGCAATCAGTAAAGTGTACACAAAAGAAAAAACTCTGTACTTGGGTTAGGTAATGGAAGCGCTGTCCCTGATTTGTTTACATGCTATGTCTAAGAAAAAAGAAGGTGCTCCAAAAGGTGTGAAAAGCAGAATTTGATATTACGAGTGCAACAGACTTGGACATATAAAACCAAATGGCCCAAACTGAGCCAATTTGCAAGAGATATTAATGACAGTGCATCATCATTAAGGTCAGAAGTACACATATTCTTCTCATAGCATTAGGAGTGCATACAACTGAAAATATGTAGACTTTTGGGCAAAAGCACACATGGCCAACTGCAAATTATGGTTGAGTAATTTTAAACATAAGGATAACTTTGAAATTTCTGCAGTATACAGTCAAAGAATTAGTGTAATTGAAATTGGTGATACAGCTATTAATGTAAAAAACACCAAGAAGATTATTTAAGATACCATGTATGTGTGGTCTGTATCAAAAATAGTAGAAAAAGGTTTGGTAGTAGTTTTTTTTTTCTACAAAGGCTCTGAAATATAGCATAGTAATGATTGCAGGATTCAAAGAAATGTTGAATAGTAACAATTGCGGTAATGTTGAATAAGTGCCTCAAATGTAGGAGGACTTTAGGATAGTCCTGTCAATTCCAGTAGCTGCACTAGTAACTGCAATGTCAGAAGTACATGAATCTGTAAAAAATGAACAAATGTACCATGATGCAGTATGTTAGTCAGGGCAGGATTTCCCAATAGGCCGACTAGACCTGGTCCTAGATTAGCACTTTCTAAGGGGTGACATGTGGCAAAACATTTCTATCTTAAATCTTCATCATTGATGCTGAAGACAGATGCTTTACTTAGTTTCCATCACAAAATATGACACGTAGGCTGTGCTGATAATGTTCGCTTACACGATAATACTGTCAGGATAACAAGCTGCACATTTGATACAGGTGTTTATACATTTTTGACCTTTATATTCACATGGGAAGTCGCTTAATAAATTATCCTTTGTATTTAATTACACAAACATCCTGCCGGGTTCCACCACAGTTTTATCACAATGATGATTTGCGGGTACAGGTGGTTTTTACCCCTCCTGTGCTGAGACATTTGGACACAGTGATGATAAGGCTGATATGAATCAACACCACTCACCTTCACAATAATTTCCCATAAACTGTTCTCCGTTTTTGACATGACATTTGTTGTCTTGCTAATGCGATGTAGGCCAAATGCATTCCTTGTGCCAGTGAGCATATATGCTCATTTATTATGTTTGGTACGCCTTTAACTGCTAACATGTCCGAGCTTATGAGTTTGAAATAGTTGTGTGTGCATCCGCGTGTTTAAGTGTAGTTTTGTTGCTTGGGTATCGTGAACGAAATGAGTACCCAAAGAGCAAGACTTAGTGGTGCTCAATACAAAAAACTAAAAAATGTTAAAGAAGAAATGAGTGGCACACTTTTAAAGCAGTTCCCTAAGATTTTTTTTTGTATGTAACATGTAACAGTGTTATCTGACAGGATGGAGATGATGTAGTGGCTACGAGTTAGGATGATACAAACAACAGCATCCCTTTTGTCCATTAGTCTTCCTCTGATAGTGATGACTCAGTAGCTACTAATACATTGTGTTCCATCATTCCCAGAAAAATTATTTTCTGTTCAAGAACAGCTAATTCCAACATCAAGTCTAAGTAATTCAGTGAACAGTGACAATATCCATCTACATATTAATGATGAAGTGACATGTATGAATTTAGTGGGACGAGAATATGCAACTTTCAAATCAAGAAGTTTGTTTTTGAACCCAGTAGGGATCCATCATGTTTCTAGCTGATTTATGGAGAACACCCACCTATCAAAGCAAACTACAGAGTAGAGTTATGTTTATTTCTACTGAAGACAAATGTCAGGGAATATCATACGAAGCGACAGTGTGTGCAGAACTTGCATGTGACCATGAAGAGGCCAATATAAGGCTAGCCGTGCATGATACACATGTTGGTGAGGGCAATATCCCTGCAGTTGTTGTTCATGCTGGACAGTGGTGTATTAGTGATTCTGCTAAGTTTTATTCAACAAATTAATTGCCAACTTTTTGTGAAAATAGGCCAGCAAGGAAAGTATAGAGTTGTTGCTCTTAAAAATATAGTCAGCAAGCTACATCTTAAATTACCAGATGGATGCAAGCTCTAATTGGGTTTCATAGCTTCACAGGCTGTGACAGTATTTCCACCTTCTATGGTAAAGGCAAGGGAACGCCATTCAAACTAATGAACACTGCAACTCACCATGTTAAATCCTTTAAGTCCTCAGCAAAGAATGGACTATTGGCGTGCTTCTAAATGCCAGTCTAGAGCTGTTTATGTGAAAAATGTTTGGCAGAAAAGAAACCGTTGACTTCAAAAAAATTGTGATACGGTTTATATTGCTTAAAATGAGGTAACGTTATGTCAGAACTATTACTTCCTTGTCATTCAACACTATGCCTCCATGTGAGTAGAGCAAACTACGTAACATACTGCTATTTGGCAGAGATTGCAGACATGCTTTTAGATGGCTCCCATGTTATACGAACATGGCTGGTGTAACATCTACGGCCACATTAACATTATATGTCTTTGAAGTCTACCAGTTCCTGAGGAAGTATTGCAGATTGTATCTTGCATTAAAATACAAAGCCTGTCAACCAGGATCATGTCCATGCTCTAACATCAATCTCCCATGCACTGATATCTACAGATGCTCGTGTACAACAAATGGCTACAGAATAGTTAATGGTGATGGCAATGGTGGTAACTATAACAACCATGATGATTACTCTGAAGAATAATGTTTTTAGTGGTGCTATAAACTGAGGTATGGTAAATGTTCAAAACTATTTAGAGTTGTTTATAACAATATTTATAATATTTCAATAGGTGCTAAATATATTATAAAACTACATTAATTTCTTACATACTAATATTTTATGCATTTTAAGCACTTGGGCATTGTGAGCAATAGTTCAAACACATTTAGTAGAATATTTTTCAGGCTTGCTTATCATTAGCATATTTAATACAGTCTTGACCTTAACACTTAACGAATCTGTTTATACATATATATTATTCTGTATTTTTTAGTGTTTAATATTGACGTGAACCATGCGTCCACGAGTTCCTTGTGACCACTCTGACTGCCGCAGTCACAACTACACCAGCTACATCAGGCCAAGAGTGAGTAGTGCGGGTCGATAAGAATGGAACTTGCACCTTCTTGCCGACAAGGATTACGCAACTCAAGAGACTGCCCTACTCAATTATTACAAGAGGTAACTTTTAATAAATGGGTAGGCGATCCGAAACAGTGTTTACCCCAAATCCACAGCCGTTGGGTGCACTAGCAATTGGTCGTTGCATCCTCGCAGCCCACACGGCTGAATACGACGCAATGCACCGCCGGGTGACAACTGACTGGTAGTTAAGTGCCCCAAAGTGTCATCCAGCAGTGTACAGAATTTTTATAAACATACTGAACACAGTCACCGCATTCACGGCTACTGCCAGGGGTGTTTTTCATTGTATAAATGGCAATCAAGCATGGCATTCCACACCCCTTTGCCCAGGTGGACTCGGCCATCCCTTCAAGAGACAGCCACCTGGCAACGCTGTAGCCAGTGTAATTAAACGCGTCATCGGAAGTGAAATTCAAACTCTTTTATGAGAAAATGTAGTAACTTATTTTAATGTGTATTTATATAAGAGTTATTATGTTTTTCTAAAATAGAGATTGCCTATAAAGGCCTTCAACATTGTAATAAATCATTTAGTGTGGTGACATTCCCCGTCCATTTCCCAACTTAAACATTAACGGACATTTGTTAACAAACGGGAATGTCACCAATGTTTTTAATTTAATTTGTACAATTTTTCATTATCATAATCACATCACAGAGTGTACATGTTATGTTTCATTCATTCATCGTTTGACTTCGGCTCTCACCACTCGTGACAAAAGCCAACGCCATTCGCCCAGTTCGTCTCAGCACCTGAACAAGACCAGCAGCGTGGTCGCCCACTCCACGAGCCCCCTCAGTACCAGCATGTAGACTGCGATAATTTTCACTGCAATAGTTATATATTAGTCAACCGGAACATTTGTGTTATTTTAATGTACTGAGGGGAGAGCCAACCGCCCTTTTACTGGAGAGTAAGAGGGCGGTTGGTATGAAAGTATGAAAGAGATAGACACGCAATCGCGTCTCAATCTAAGACCACGTGTGTTTTACCATTTTTAAGTGCCGAGTTCATTACCACACATCATTCACGCATTATTCAACTGTAGCAAGGACAGTGAATAAACTGCTCAACCAAGTGAAATCAGCATCAAGTCATTGTAGGGCATCCTTGTGGCATCACAGGCATTTCTTCAGCATAGTTCAGGCGTACGAGACGGCCTACAGTCTCGTCATCAGTTATAAAATTGCAACAGTAAGTAAGTGATAACTCTTCAACCGACGGAGGATTACCAGGGTCCCTATGGGCCGTTGACCGGATGACCCTCATCATTAGCTCACCACTGAGTTATGACGCAGAGTAATATAACATCAAACCAGCCCTGGGTAACCTCGCGACCATGTCGGTATTTTATCATGCACACTTTTTTAAATTGTGTTAATACATTTAAATAATAATACATTTTAAAATTAATTTTTTTACAAAGAAAATAAAAGGGGCACTAATTTCTATTTCCAGGTAAGCATGTCTGTAATGTACAAAAAAACTAAATAAAATGAGGCCCTCTTGTCTTTACCACACAAATGCTACAATTTTTTTCATTAAGCACCTAGTCCGTAGCCAAGTGATTCAGAATTCACCTAGTCAGTATCACATCATCAGAAACTGTTTAACATATGACGTAAAACATTTAACATTAATTTTCAATGTTTTTACTAAATGTTTAGTAATAGAAAAAACAATTTTTTTTTTTTAAATTGTAGTTTTTCAGTAAATATTATTATTTGGAAGTACTGATTTTGATTTCTGGGTTAGCATATTCATAACCTAATAAAAAAAACTGAAGAAAATAACACCCCACATGCCTTCATTGCGCGATTGGTACAATTTTTTTTCCCACTCAGCTGGAAATTTTTTTTAAATTTTCAATGCTTTGTCCCTACTTCTGAGCTGTGCCAGCCATGTCTTCCCTGTTCAATGAGGGTACAAGTTGAGCTTGTCTCATCGGCAGCGTATGTCTCAATTTCCTCCCAAACAGCAATTCCACCGGATAGAAACCAGACTCAAGTGGTGTGCCTTTATATGCCAGGAGACCAAAATCTGGGTCTTCCGCAATATCCACTACATTTTCCGCTTCGCCCATTGGATTGTGGAAATCGTGGGCTGGGCGTTTTAGTACTGAAGCCATATTCCATTGTAAACTGCTTAAACTCAAAGGATGTGAACTGAGTTCCCCCATATGTCCTAACCGTTTGGGGTATTCCGTGTATGACAAAAATGTTCTTTAGTCTAGCTATGACTGCTTCAGACGAAATTTTGTCCAGGCTGATCACTTCTAAGAACTGTGAAAAGTAGTCTTGCACAACAAGAAGTGTTTCTTCTTCAGCTCCATTATTTCCAGGCCTAACATTAGCCATGCCCTACTGGACAGTGGTGGTGTAACATTGCAGCTTTTAGGGGCTGTTTTTACCGATAGTCATAGATATATATATATTTTTATATATGATTACAGAGTACTTGTTTATGTTGTTTCTTTATTTAATTCCCAAATTACGTTTTATTATCTGAGTTTACAGTATAATCTTTGGATATTTTAATCGTTTATTGATATAGAGATCACGTAAGAGTATTTTTTACTTGTTTATAGACAGTATTAATATTTTGTTTGTTATTTTTCATTTCTTCCCTAGAGGATAGTCAGTGTTAAATTAATATTAAACAATAGTTCTAAAGAAAATTATCTTGGTTCTCTTGTCTCGCCATTGCTAATTGGCGAGAGATGTATCATGATCAGACAACAGCCATTCGGAGGACAGGAGACAACATAAGTAAGGCAGATGTAAAAAAACTAATTTGTTCTTTAGAAAATTTCTCACCACCTCCAACGATGGGTGTGGGTTGTGTAATATGAAAATTTTAATGATAAAAAAGGTGCTTGTAACAAATTTAAATATATGAATAATTATTAATTGAATAAGAATGAATATTAATTTTATTGTGTTTGGTAAGAAAAGAAATCATTGAGTGAAATAAAAGTTTGAGATTATTTTAATTGCAATATTATAATTTCTACTTAAGGTAACAACTTAACGTTACCTGAGCAGTTGGGGATAGTAATGAGGACGTCGTCTGGCGACTATGTTAAGAAAAGTCAGAATATTACACAATATTCCTATTTCGAATAGGATGGGCTCCAGCTCACTGGGCGAGCATGAAGTCACAGTTCTCAGGATCGTGGGCCGAATGACCATGTGGTTGTATCCCCTGACACACACGGTACAAATTTACAGGAAAACGTAATATATAGCCAGGGTATTCAGGCTCCCCAGCACGCCTTAGTATTACCTTTTACCTAATAAATGAAGGATGCCTCCTTGAGACGTCTATGACTTCCTGGATAGGGCCAGGTCCCGAAAAACAACACAAAAATGAAAACTCACAAGTTTCAGAAAACTCAAATAAATTGTATTGCAGAATAGTGTACACAGTTACATGTATGCAATGCAAATTAAAGCAGACCTGACACACAAGGCCTGCCAGCGGCCGGTACTGTACAAAAAAAAGGCCAAGAATAGCGAGTAAACTTACAAGAGTAATTATAATTAAACCTCCGGGGTCGGTAAATTGAGCTGACGGAGGGATGCTGCGAACGCAGGGAAGACTGTTGGTAAATTAAATAAAAGTTCCAGTAAATTACGTTAACTTGTTGCAATTAAGTGTTCAGAACAAAGTATGAAAGTCCCCCGCATCGCGATGCACGTGCAGCACCCAAGACACGTGGAATCAGACTGCTGGAGATGGCGCGAGCGAGTGGCGTCCTTGCAGAGAGCTCGCTCCACTCCCACTCCGCGAGGTAATTTAATTAACTGACCTCATTAACATAGTACTTGAAGCACATACACATGAAACATTGAAACGTTCCGAGTGAGTTTTCTTAATCATGTAGGGAGTTAAGAGATTTTAATGAAACACTAATTTAAATACAAAACATGATTATGTGGTGCCTTGCAGAGCACGTGGGAAATTTAGGTCTGTTAAGTTTTGGGGCACTTGACGACTGGAACGGTCTGGTTGAAAGAAAGACTAATTATTTCCCACGTCACTAATTGGCTTGTTTAGAGACACAATTGCACTCGGAAAATTATATAGAACACTTCAAATACCCTAGCCTTGCTACTCTACACCTCATTAAATATGCACGTGGCGTGCGTTTATTCTGCGATTACTTAGCAATCCCATAAGGGCGAATTTCACGAACATTTGCCCATGGGCGATAAATTGTAATGCTATTTACTACACATTCTAGCACTTGATTCTTATCCTAATTATACAGATCTCTCTAAGTACACCACAGGTACTCTGTTGGATCACTCTGTGCAGACACGCATCGGGACACACGACGTGCATGTACTGCAGACCGCACTGGTGCAGCGACTGTGGGCCGATGACGTGATGACAGTGGCCGTACCAGACCACGCAGGAGTGGTCCACGTCAAACTGACGACTTGGATAATTATTTGGAATATTACAAACGGTTCCCAACGTGTTAATGGTAATTTGTGAAACGTATTTTTCACACCATGGGTCATCGGGGGAGAAATTTTCCATGAGACACAAGTGCAGAAGAGAGAAGAATATATATATTTTTTCTGTTTTGCAGGTTTGTAGGAAAACTTTTGTAAGTAGCTTTTGTGAAAAAAATTGTTTAACTTTATGGGAAAAAATTTGAAATGAAGGGAATTTTTTTTTTTTTTTGTGATTTGAGCAAAAGGATATTTAGGAAATTATAGTTGAAAAACAAACAACTAATATAGAAAGTACTTTAGCTTTGTTATTAGAGAAATTAGAAACTCATTAGGGAAGAAATGCAAACAGATAGAGAGATCATTAGGAAAAAATGCAAACCGTTAGTGAGGGCCCAGAATAAAAAACTGAAACAGTGTTTAATAGTTTGGAAATTTGTGAACAAAGTTATAGAGAATGGACAAAAAGTTTAGATGAGACAAAATTTGAACAACACAATGGGGTTAGAGTAAATGATAAAGACAAGGAAAGGAGTTGTAAAGAGGAGGTAATGAGTAACCAAAGGTTATGTGCAAATGATAATCTGGTTTTTGAAAAGATAAAGGAAAAAAAAAATTGGTAAATAGTGTAAAGTAATGTTGAAATCACTGGAGGGAGGGTGGGGGTCAGATAAACAACAGGGACAAATAATCATAACTATTGCAAAATGTAAGAAATAGGCATGGGTAAATTTTGGATGTACACATAAGGGGAGGACAATTTGTCAACGGGAAAGAAGGAGAGGATCATTGGTTAATTTTGGTAGGGGTGGGGGTCAGATGACACATCAAACAAAACATTCAGAAATAGAGTAAGATTGAAGAAAACAGTAGGGGCAAATTTTATTGAGCCACAAAACCAGAAAAAATTGGAGGCAAATGTACAGGGGGTTAAAAGAGGGTTAATATTAAAGTAATCGAGGAAAGAAATTTGTTGAGCACGGTACAGGAAAGATATGGAGAGAAAAGAAAAAATAAAATAAGAGTCCAGAGTGTAATTAAAGAAAAAATTAAAGATGTAATGCACGAGGAAGGTGATATGGAAAAAAGGGGACAGAAAAATGATAATGGTAGGAAGCAAAAGGAAGAGAAAAAGAAGTAATAAACAAGGACAGGATATACCCAAATTAATGTAGAAAATAATTGTATGTAATTTTTTAAATAGAGATAATAATGTTCATTCTGAAACAAAATTTATAAATGAATAAGGTAATATAGATAGTTTGTTTAAGAAAAAAAATTGTTTTGAATAAAATGAATGGCTTAGTTAATGAGCAAACTACTGGAAGAAAAGTGCAGAAAGATTAGGAAACAGAGTATAATTCACTAAAGATAGTAAAGAAGTAAAAATTATAAAAATTAAGAGATGATTAAGGAAAGACTGGAAACAAAATGTAAATAGAACTATTATTATTTGCTCAATTTTTCTGTTATGATAGTGTACACCAACATTTGTAAGCCACATAATTTTTAGATGTATTAAGAAAATATATTTTTTTATATAAATAAAATATATGCAACAATCATCAAGTCATAGATCTCATAGTAATAATAATATATGAAAATCAGGATATAAAGACTTGTATGCAGAGATCTTCCTTTTCTTGTTCTTCAAGGCTTCCTTCCAGAAGGAAGGCCACGCTCTTTTTCTTAAAGTATCGTGCAGAGACGCGAAAAGACTTGGTCGCTCCTTTTCTTACCGAAGGAAAGGTTTGTCTCGTCCTTTTCGCGAGGAAGGCCGATTGTGTATCAAAGATACACGAGCCTTAGTGACGTCATGGGAACGTCATAGTTAACAGCCAATAGGAAGAAGTGCAATATTATGTGTACCGTATGTATTGTTTCAATCTGAAAAATGGCATCAGGTGGAAGGTTTGAGCATTTTTCAAACAATGAACAAAGCATTTCATTTGGGCTCGTTCGTACTTATGTGAATGTTATTGAAAAGAAGAAAACTTGGAAGTATTGCATTTGTTTGATACGCAGTATCATCTGTAATACAAATATAAACTATTACAGACAATGGTAAACAGTGCATTGCTTGTAATTACGTATGTTAGGGAAACGTTTCATGTTCTGCTAACCATAATTGAATGATCCTATATATTTATACGGGAGAATAGCAGCTGTTTGCATGTTCATACCACAGCAAGGTTAGATCAGTAACTTAAAGCGATTGGTTTGCAATAATATCAGAAAGTAAGCAAATTGTAGCCACATTTTACAACCGAAATACACGTGAATGTCAAACACAACCTCAGTGTGTTGGCATAAGCAACCTAGAAATAATGGGCGAATATGTATTATTGCAATGCTGACATGTTAATTATGAATGAAATGAAAGTAATTTTACAGGATCTTTTGAGTTGTATGTATACAATTAGGCACACCGAAAGAAGTCCATTTGCATTATGTAAGAAACCTTTGATGCATGTCAAATGTTATAATGTATATTGTACATTACAGTGTACATTATTATTATTTGTGTACTATCCAATTGAGCACATACTTGCCATATGTTTGCTAATGCTGGGGCTACAATTTATTTAGCAAAGAAAATAGCACACAGACAAAGTAGAATATGTGTGTTATAAAACTCGCTATAAACATGATTTAGCGAGTTCCGTGTAAGTTTCACTTTGAGATAATTAAAACTGAGTTATGTATTGTTTGTGTGTTGTCTGCCCTCCAGATTATCGTATGTAATAACTGTTTTCAAGTAATGTACGTTTTGTTACAATTTGCAGCGTACCACTGCTCAGCTGAAGAAATGCTGGGACGAGAAAACCAAGCAGAAGAAAACCCTTGCTCTTGTCACAAGACAGTGAATGGCCACTGGGGAAGACCTTTTATACAAGATCTTGCTACAGATTCAGAGCTGGGAACAGCTTTGGGCAGTGTGCTGCATTGCGTGGATGATGCCGTAGACTGTGACATAATAGTTTATACAGAAGGTGAAGCTTGTGTAGAAACTGTTATGCGACAGTCTAGCAAGGAAGGCTGCATCTCCAATGCCTATTGTGATGAATTTACTTCTGGCAAATCGCTGGTAGTGAGTGCACCAGAAAAGGCCTCTCAGAGCATTATTCCACCAACACCTGCATCTGGTCCGCGTACTAGGCAAAGCTGTCATGCTCATTTAATAGCTCAAAAAGAAACAAGGAAGCACTTCCCTGAGTGTGGTTATCCATTCTGTGCCAGTTTCCACATCACCTTAGAGATCTACCACTGGTGGTAAACATCTGGAGGTACAGCACGCAATGCGCTACTCTTTATTTTACATGGTGAGTTCCTCAGGAGGCCTATTACCATGTCACAAATATGCACACAATGTTGAATCATAAAAACATCATCACAAGTTGTTTTTACAATACAGCATAATTTGCTTAAGTGATAAAATGACCATAAACAGCTGAAGAGATGTATTATTTGTAAGGATAGTTGTTCTCAATTAAAATTTCACTGAATGAATGTAGGTCTAACTTCAGCTCCACGATTATTCCGTGTTGCAGCATTCTCCACAGCAGGAACGGGAGGCATGAAATGATTCTCGTCAGCTGGAGGAGGTGGTAGTGGTTCAGCATGAGCAATTGCAATGCTGTGTAACACATCACATGCAGTGATGACCCTACTGGTTGTATGGAGGCTTGTTCGTAGTCGATGGCCCAAGCTTGCAAACCTTATTTCCATACTCCGAACAGCCTTTCCACTGTGTTCCTGGTTCTCTTATGTGCTGCATTGTACAGGTTTTCTGCAGCTGTTGTTGGGACCAGTAATGGAGTGAAGAGAAATAGCAGTTGAGGGTAGCCATTGTCTCCCAGCAGTATTTCTGGGAGAGAGCGATTTTCAAAACGGGTGATCACTCTGCTGTTATTGAAAATCCTCGAGTCGTGAGTACTGCCGGGCCACCTGGTCACAATGTCCAGGATCTGTAGGTTAGGGCCTGTGACTACCTGCAAATTTAATTTAACAATGTTACCAAACATATTAACAACGATGAATGCTGGCAGACAAAAACATTTTAGTATTGGCATATTTAAAATAAATTGAATGGTATTAAAAGTTTTGTATCAAATAAACAATCATGTGGTACACATCCCAGCAAACATACCTGAACATTGAGCGACCTGTATCTTTTCCTATTACGGTACAACTCTGCAAACTGGCCACCTGGGCTCCTAATGCCAATGTGGGTGCAATCAAGGCACCCACTTACACACAAGGAAACCCACCATTCACATAGAACAGCCTGTAATTTTCCTGAAGTTGTGGCTGTCCAGGAAAATGCACAAACTGCAAGAGGTACCCAGCCTGTTACAAAAGTCAATACTTGTAAGAAATGCCTCTGCCTTATTTACACAATTCAACTCAACTGCCTGCGAGAAATACTAGACGCTTTATTGCAGATATTACTGATTACCACACAAGCTTATTTTAAAATTGCATGTCAGACATTTTGGGATGTATGTACTGATAAGCACTACACGTCACTACTGTGATCACAGACATAATATGACAGATGTTTAAACACGAGAAGATGGACTAAAGTGTAACTTACTATTTACATTGTATAGGATATTTGCAAGTAATGGCACTGTTCACATCATTTACAGTGTTCTGATGTGACCTAACTGAACGTCATGTTGCACGAACCAGTATTTTTATGCATCTAATCTATTAGGTACTTGTGCATGGATAACCTAGTGGATACTTTTGGGTTGCATGGCTCAGCTGGTATGCATTCCTTACATAGTATCATTACGGGATGGGTCTGCAACCTATTATACTAGCGTGAACAAACTGCAGTACCAATTTCACTCCCAACAATTCATTTTGACGTCAACTGATTTGCGCTTGCGGTCGATACACCACCTACCACAAGTACCACCACTTGATACAAAATGAACAAACCATCAAGTAATAATAACCAACAAAAAACTGGAATTAGGCTACTGCCCCGTTTCGAGCTCTCTCACCTCTCCTCTACCTGACAAAAAACCTCTTCCACGCCCTTCCTGAACTTCATACACTGTTTCCTATTATGCTACACTAACCTAACAACAAATTTCTATACAGATACACAAGCATCTCCAAATATATTGCTAAGCATACCCTGCATGGTATGTTGACTGCATTAACTTATCACTATTAATATTACAGTGCCCTCAAAGTCCAGGAACAAATGATTATTCTAAATCACAGGGCACTTAAACTCTGCTTTTGGTACTAAATATGCAACATACATCCTAAATTAGGGGTTGCTTTACATCTGCTTGTGGTACTAAATATACAACATAAATTTTATATCAGTTTATATTTCTTTATCTTTACAATCCTGCTCACCATTGGCCGATTGACATGACATAGGTCACCGCAAACATTCTGCAACAAAAAAACATTTGCCATACAATTTGATTTAACCTATTCACATCCGACATGTCATAAACACATGCCTCGCTGGCAATGGACATGTTCTATTTGGTGTCTACAATGCTTCACTACATACTAACTCAAACATGTGCAACTATAATGCACAATTAACCTCATTATGTTATTACCCACTTAACTTGCTAGCAGACACACGGAACATGGCATGAAAATAATTTCAATTGTAACTTTGTTAAAAGGTATACACAAAACATAAGATTTATTTTAAACTACCTGCAAATGTAAAACATGTTAATTATGTAAGAAAAATTAAAATGGAATTGAAAACATATCTGTTGATGAAAGCATATTATACAGTAGATGAATATTTAAGTGACAAAAACAATGATGGACAAATAATAGTGTGTTTTGTTTTTTGTTCATGTATTTGTATTGTAATGGATATAGTATTTCCTATTATTCATATTTCAATTTCATATTTTAGTAACTTACACATGCATGTAATATTCTATATATTGGCAACTGATTGCTGTTATTTATGCATGGTAATTATTAATATCTGACAGATTAATGTCCTATTTGTCTATTCATGTAATTATATTGTAATGGGTACTGTAATTCATATTCTTTGTATTTTGATAACAGAGACCTTGTATTCCATATATTGTCAAATGACGAATTGCTATTATTTCTTGTATGGAAACTATTAACATTTTACAGATTATTATCCTATTTGCTTATGTATTTTATTTCATTAGTGTAGTCTGCATTTTTGACAACTGACAATTTATTTGTATTCGTGTAGTTTTATTTTAACAAGTCACACTCCATATGTATTGAGATTTATGTGATGATAAATAAATAAATAAATAAATCAATCAATCCCATTTTCCTAACTACAGGATAATTTTGAGGTTAATGCACTCTGTTTTCATTACAAATGCTAACGAAAACCAAATAACACTGTACCCACCTGGAAAATATTGCTGCCATAAAATCGCAGGGTGATTACAACTATCAGGACTGGTGCCACTGGCAATCCTCTTCTATCTCCGTTATCAGCGGCAACAAGAGGCACAATAGTGTCCATTACAGTTTGCTTCGTGAAACGAAAACGTTTCACAAACTCTACATCCGAAAAGTATTCGCACAGATTTTAGCCATTGTGCAAATACTGACGATGATGTTCATTACGTTGAAGATTCTCAACACGCTGGAGTAAATCCAAATAACCTCGGCACTTCGTAGTCCATCATAATCATCGCCACTACGCAAAACCGTTAGGTATACACATTACACTGAACATAAATGAGATTACCACATTAATTTTTCAGTGGTTAAAATACGCAGTGAAATAATTCCGTGGTAATTACAATAAATGTTTATCATCTACAAGTAGCATACGTCATAATTGCTCTGTAATTGAACATTACAACTTATTAAGCAGGTGTTATTTTCAAAGGTTAGCCCACCATCTTGCTTAAGGAAGCTAAAAGGTATGCACACATTTGGCAGCCTTATTTCTCACCACTTCCTTTCCTTAAATTAAAGGTCTCCAACCACAAGATACGCTTAAGGAAGGTTCTTGAATTGTAATTGAGGCTTCCTTTTTGATTTAAGGAAGCCTTCGTGAAACAGGAAGATCTCTATTCTCTTCATACGGCCTGGTTATATGTTTATTGTTAGTCATATATATTTTCATTAAATATGATTATAGAGTACTTGCTGTTGTCACTTTATTTAATTTCATTACCAAATTTCACTTTATTATGAGTTAACAGTATAATCATTGGTTATTTTAATGGTTTATTGATATAGAGATCATGTATAAGTATATTTAATTTATATTTAGACAGTATTCAGTATTAATATTTTAATTTCTTCCCTAGAGGGGTAGTCAGCATTAAATGTTTACTAGACCAACTTACTAACGAAATTTATAATGATTGTCTCTCATCTCACCATTGCTAATTGGTGGAGAGTTGTGTCATGGTCAGACGACAGCCATTCGGAGAACAGGAAACAACATAAGTAACGCAGATGTAAAATTGGATTTTTTTTTTTTTTTTTTTTACAACATTTCTCACCACCCCCAGCGATGGAAGTGCATTGTATAATATGCACGTTTTAATGATTTCAAATATAGTAAGATTGTTGCAATATGTTTTAAAATATGAATAATAATTAATTGAAGAAGAATAAATATTAATTTTACTGTGTTTAATATGAAAAGAAATGATAAACGTATAAATCTGTTGAAAAAGGAGAACGAGTAAAATAAAACTTTGAGAACATTTTATTTGCAATATTATAGTGTGGTCTTCAGGGTTTCTGCATCTTGTTTTCTCTGCTCGAGACAAATCGTACAATTTTACATTCTCTTGACATCGTTCGATACATTGGGCCACCACACTGACTCATTTGTATGGCAATGGCACTTAATGATGCTCTTATGTCCTTCGTGTGCTAGTCGTAGCATTTCTGGTCGGAGTTCTCGAGGAACAAAAATTCTGTTACCTTATATGATGAAGTCCTCAATGTATGTAATATCTCCCATCATGGACCATTTTGGATAATCTTTATTAAAACCATTCAAGGTGATTTATTTTAACTGCTAGCTCTCTGGATCCCTTTCTTGTGCTTCTCTGATTGCTACCAGGTGCATGTCTAAAAAATGGTGTTTCTCAGATTACATTGTGTATGTGCAATTCTTCAAGAATGTCCTCACCTTCTAAAAGTGGTGTTTCTGTTGGTGCTTGCGATAGTGCATCCGGCACATGAAAGTCATTTCCCGGCACATGCTGAATAGTGTATCTGAAGCACATCATAGGCATTCACAGTCTTTGCAGTCTGGCTATTAGGTCTGCCACAGGTTTGGATCCCAACAATGTCAACAGTGGTTTATGATATGCTAGGATGTGTACATTTGTACCTATGATGTACTCGCAAAATTTCTTGCAAGCCCCATGCGATTGCCAGAGCTTCTTTTTCTATTTGCACATACCTTGTTTCTGTCTCACATAGACTCCTGGATGCATAAATAACTGGTTTATATTTGTTATCCTCTTGTTACTATTCTAGGACCGCTTCCAAGCCATATTATGATGCATCTGCTAAAATTCTTATCTCAACACCCCTTCTGTATAGTACCAGGGTAGGTTGCTGTGTGAGCTCTTCCTTTATAGTTTGTATTGCTTCCTTATGTGCCTCCCCAGGCCCATTCATTCCCTTTAATGAGCAGTGTCCTCGGTGGTTGTAGCTTGACCGACAAATGCGGGATGAATTTCATAAAGTAGTTTGTCATATGTAGAAATAGTCACAGTTCTTGTATATTTGTAGGATCTAGCATTTCCTTTATAGCATCTATTTTCTCCAACTCAGGTTGTACCATTATCTTACCTAAAACATGTCCTAAGAACTGTACTTTTGACACTCAAAATTGGCACTTTGCTTTATTAAATGTGAACCCCTCTTCTTTCAATTTCCTCAATTCTAAATCTACCCTTTTATAATGTTCTCCAGGTGTTGCCCTATAGATGAGGATGTCGTCTGCTTGATTTACTACTCCTATCATCTCTTCCAATATATCCTGCATCCTTCAATGGTAATGTTCCGGGCCAGAGTTTATTCCGAAGGGCACGCTGTTAAAATAGAGCCGGCAGTAACAATAGGGTGGCAGGACGGGCAAAATGCCAGGGGCCCATCACCCTAGACTCCGAGAGAGTTTTCGTGGACTGGACACACACATACTTGCCTCTAGTTTGAAGTTGCACTATCAGCAGACATTTTTTTAAACATTTACAGTGAAAGGAAGAATAATTAATGCTGCTGCCTAATGCCAATAACTGTCTTTGTGCAAAGTCATAAAACCAAGAGGCATGGATGCTAAGCCAAGGTGTTATCATTCATGATAATGCCACCCTGCGGGAAGCATGCAAAAGCATCCACAACAGAAGAATTGCTCCAGAGTTTCAGATGGGAGGTATGTCAGTATGCACGTCGTAAGGTAACGTCCTGATCTTACAGCATGATTTTCATATTTTTGGCAAGTTGAAAGAACATCACATGGACAATGATTAGCATGATGAGGAGATGAAAGCAGCTGTCATACTGTGGTTTCACATTCAGGGGGTTCTATCATCAAGGAACTGAAGATTTGATTGTGCATCTCAATATAACCACGAAGGCATACAGTAAAACATACATATAATCTGTCACACCTTAATATCATTTATATCAGTTTTATAGCAAGGCAGTGATGCACATACAAGAGAAAATATGTATACAGTTTGGTAGTAAAACAGTTCTTTGTGTTTCTTCACAACTTTAATGAATATAATAGACTCACTATTAGAAAAAGCTGCTTCCAATATTTTGTTACCTTCGTCAGTGTTTAAAGCCATTAAGCTAATCATAATTCCACACATTTGTGAAGTTCATGTTTCATATTATAAGAGCTCCACCAATTCTTCATATCATTATCATATGATTATAAATACAGTTTATAATTCATGAATATTGGTTAGCAAACCTAAATAGTAAAATTGAAGCCTTAAGTCATATATTTTTGGTCTAAGATTTTGAGGTGTGCAATGGAATGGCATGTCAATAGTTATTTCACTACATAATGCTTTTACCGTGTGCAAACCTCCATACATAGTAGAGAAAACACACGGACCTTGTAAACATATTTAGCAACACCAGGGCATGGTCTATATTTATTACTGTGACAAATGGGGAAAAAGAGCTGTGCAAAAATTGTAAATATTTGGCACTCACCACCATGTTTTCTGTTTGCAGGCTTAAGAAATACAAAAGACTACCAGCTGGACAAAATTTAAATACATGAGAAACTGGATGGGTTTGGAAACCTTTCACATCACCTAACTAAAGTGCTTGAGTGAAAACATTAGGAAAAAAAAAACTCATATTTCAAACTGATGTGATGTAAAACTGCATAAATTACACCTGTGGGCACATGGAAGCTCAGTGTTGTTTGCCACTTGGTTAAATGACAATTCCTTGAAACTAGATGATTGCTACTATTGTAAAGTTACATAAATTAAACATTGAAGGTGGCATTTAATCAAGAAATATTAAAAATACATCCTACTGGTTATAGTACTAGCACAGAAATGACTTAAATTCTGTGGCAGCTGCTGACTTTTGGAACAGTGAGGGCTGTGATGGTCCTAGGTTTGGTCATCATAAAAGGCATTTTTTTTCCATGGGCCCAGTGATGAATAAATCATTACGATAATCTTATGTAAGAGTATGTTTACAACCATATGAAGTAGAAAATTGTGTTAGTTTGGTTAACTTGCAACACATGTTAGCAGCCTGGCACACTGTGAACTTTTGGCAGCAGCATCCATGGATTCTCAATGAGGTTTGGGCGGTTCAATCCCCAAAAATTTTGTTGGATCATCTAACTGTACTGTTGCCTACGGCATGACTTTGGAATATGGATTGAGGAATGAAAATAGAAGGAAATGCATGGAGGGCATCCTACCACAAAGTAGTATAGTACAAAATAGTGGAATATGTTGTATAATCCTGTGGCCATTTGCCAGTAGTGGCTGTCAGAGTCTTAGCTACACTTCAGAAACAACTAGTGTCAAAAACAAACCACACTGATGTAAAATTTAAGCCAATAAGTAAAACGGCAATGGGGTAAAACCTGTGTAACTTACGGAGGGTAAAACAGGCATAAAATTCAGAGGTAGAGTAAAACGTACATCCATTTTTTGACACAAAAACTTATCCATTACACTTCAACATTCATCCAATTTATGTTCACAGTTTATATACCATTAACTCTTTCACTGCAATGTGAAAAATGTAAAATTTATACATGCGTTAAGTTAAAAAATGTGATTTTGTAAAAATAATTTTTTTATAACATATTTAGCTATTCTGAAATTACAGCTACAGGACATGGATAAATCATAATGTCATAGTATGAACTACTTTTGACAAGTAAAATTCTTTAAACAAAATGCACAGATTCAATAAATATTGCATATCCCAGTTTAGGGAAAATTCTCAGTTTGACTTACTGTGTGTCGCACGATGTGAGTAGGCATTACAGATACCCTTGGAGAAAAGTTGGTTATCATTTGGGCAACTTTGTCATAGTTATAAGTTAAAATGATGCTAACATTTCAACATTAGAAAAAAAGATTTTTTTTTAAAATAGGTTAAATTTTTAAAATAAAATATTCTATAATGTGACACATGCATATTAACCATAGTAAATAAAAAATGAATGAGCAAGATTCAGTAAATGTTTAAAAAATTTCTACTTTTGTTATTGAATTTATGTGTTATTTTTGGTGCTAATTGCAGTAATTTTCCAAAGTAGTAATACTCAGTTAAGATATAAAATTTGTTTAAAAAAATTGTATGATATTCATTAACTGACACTGTTTTAAATTTCAGGTATTTAAGGTGTATGTAAATAAAATATGTTTGTGTCCATGTGAGCTCACTGGGAGAGGAAAAGAAGCAATAAAGGTACACAATTGTGTTATAACACCCACTGGTAATTAAACAATGAAAGAGTTTTGTATAAGGGATATTTTTAAGAGTAAATATTTTCTTCTCACAAAAAACTTGTTTTTCTTATGAGAAAAACTTAAAGGGGTATAACTGTGCCTTTGTCAATTGTAACATTAAATTTTGAAAAAA
This sequence comes from Clitarchus hookeri, assembly GCA_002778355.1. Lineage (NCBI taxonomy): Eukaryota > Metazoa > Arthropoda > Insecta > Phasmatodea > Phasmatidae > Clitarchus > Clitarchus hookeri. The sequence goes on from NQII01000141.1 coordinate 706,341, forward strand.
TTTAAAAAGCCTTTAAACAATTTGTCTATTATGTGAGATGAAGTCTTATATTTAGAGCTAATGTAAGCACTTCATTACGAGGTGTTATCTGCAACTCCTCACGCACAGTGCCTGTGTTGTGACGAGGATGTTCACGTGTTTATTATGTCACAACAAAATACTGTTACTTGATGCCTGAGGGGCATATCTGAGTTTGTAAGGGATGAAGGTCTTAATAAAAATAAAAGAATTAAATTTTATATTTTATTTATTTAAACTGCAATAAATATTAACACAGCTATTATTTACAAATTAAAACTATCTATCTCAACTATTACTCTTGTTATTCTCAATGATCGCAATATTTAATGTCTATCTCAATTCTAATTAGTTCTTCTTTATGTTTCTGTATTGGTAACAGTCAATTCACACTCATTATTTACACATATTCAATCTGTCTCTTACCATCACTCCAAATGTTAAAAAATTACATGTGTTCTCACTACTTGTAGAACTTCCTTTGAATATCCATGAGTTTGAAATTATTAAAACAAGTACCTTCAATACTAACATAATGGCCTAACATTATCTTTCAGTGCTCACATTCTCTGCTTGAATCCGAGTTATTTGGTCCAAAGTACATGGATATTCTGGATGTAGCAAGCATTAGAAATGTAATGATGATTACTTCTGATAAGTCCGCAATAGATATAGCTGTTACCCAAAATTGTATAGTAAATTTTTTCAAAGGTTTGTATTTATAATTATTCCAAAACTGCTCTATATATATATATATATATATATAAACGTGTGTGGGTGTGGGTGTCTCTCTCTCTACATATATAAATATACATATATACACACATAATATTATATACAGTATGGTCCGCCTAATGTGGACACCCCAAAAATTTCCAGAACAATTGCAGATCACGAAATGCGGTTTTCGCTAAATTAAATTACGTACGGGGCCAAGTAATTTGCAGCGAAGTGACTATTCCTAACGTGTGTATGGATAGAAACAATTAAACCAGATATGAATTTTCCCCTGGTAACATACATTTATTTTAACGGCATTTGAAAGTATGTGCAAAGAGGAATTCAGTGATATAGCTTATGCAATGGAAAGTAATACAGAAACCCTAAGAAATAATGTGCAAATATGATTAAACTAGATGGGCCGGTGGTATGGGACCGTGGACCTCTACTCACAGTTGTAAGCAAAAGACTCATCCTGGCGGCACCACTTCCTTATAGTAGCGTAGCGCTTACCTTAATGGAAGGAGAGTACCACAGCGTAGAGAAGACGGGCAATGTGAGTACAAGCCTGAGATCAATACATTACATTTTATTCAGATACCAACATAATTCAGGAGATTTGTTTCCTAGTCATTAACTGTACTGAGTAACGAGTGTGTACAGATGCACAATAAAAATAGAACAAACCAACCTAAGGATAAATTATATCGCATCCGCATGCGTAGTGCACAAGAGCACAGTTATGTTTGAAACGCTTCACATTATATCTTTTCACAGCATGTGCTGGATGTGTTTAACATCGACAGCAATACACATCTGTAAAAGCACATGCAGCAAGCAACGGGTGGCCTGAAGTGTTTCTGGAATAATGCCTCTGCAAACTGCCACAATGCATCCCTACCTGTCTTCTGGCATCATAGTAACAGTGTTGTACACCCTACGTTTCAATGTTCCACACAGGAAAAAATTGAAAGGTGTGAGGTAGGGGGAGCGAGCTGACAATCTTACAACACCACCAAGCCCTAACCACCGGTTTGGAAACGTTTCATTTAACACTTACCTCGCCACCAAAGCAAAATGCGCAGGACAACCATCATGCTGAAACCACACATCACGACGTATGTCGAGCGATATATCTTCCAGAAATGCTGGTAAGGTCTCTGAGGAAATGGGCATACATACAGCCGGTCATTGTCCCTTGAATGAAGTATGGCCCTGACTTAGTCTCCAACGATTCTACACCACACGTTCACTTTCCACTGTTGCTGATGCTCCACGTTCCAGACCCAATGTGGATTCTCTGTCGCCCAGTAGTGCATATTTCGTAAATTTACGCGCCAATGGTTTGTGAAGGTTGCTTCATTAGTAAATTTTATGTTCTTCAGAAAATTGCTGTCCTCTCTTACAGACATCAGAACAAACCTACAAAACTGAACACGCTGCTGGAAATCATCTTCATGTAATGCCTGATGAAGAGCCATGCAATATGGATGGAATTTTTGTTGGTGCAGTAACTGTAACACATTTATTTTACTTATTCCTACGAACCAGGAAAGTTCTCGCGTACCTATTTGGGGGTTTGCATTGACACGTGCCAAAACATTGTGTTAATGTGTCTCCCGTAGCAGTCTTTCGTCGCACTCGTGTTGTGGAATTCCAATCACCCCGTGATAATAGACATGTGCTAATTCTTCGTATAGTTTTCCATGAGATGGGTGTCCGAATAGGATAACTTTTATCATACATTTGGACGGTCTGCTTGGCATTTCTACCACACACACACTGTAAGTAAGTAGTGTGTTCAGTTTTTTCTAATTTGTGAACTTCGTTGCGTACACTGCAATTCCACCTACCATAACAGATTACGGGGACTGGTGCTGTGCTGCTATTAGGAAGAGGTCCCGCCAGGATGAGTAACGGCGCGTGCTGCTTGCTTACAGCTGTGAATACAGGTCTACTGCCCCATGCTACCGGCCCATCTAGTTTAATCATATTTGCACATTATTTCTTGGCATTTCTGTTACTTTCCATTGCATATGTTATATCACTGAATTCCTCTTCGCACGTACTTTCAGACGCCATTGAAATAAATGTATGTCTCAAGGAGAAAAATCATACGTGGTTTAAGTATTTCTGTCTATACACGTGTTAAGAATAGTCACTTGATGGAAAATTACTTGGCCTCATATGTAATTTCATTTAGCGTAAACCACATTTCGTGATTTGCAACAGTTGCGGAAATTTTGGGAGTGTCCACGTTAGTAGGACCTTCCTGTATATAGCAGTTTTGGAATTATCATATTATAGCATGTAGGTTTTTATTATGCAAAACACTTGGACATTTTTTACCATTTCACTATAAAATAATTAGTATGGAAAGTTTAAAAATGTTTTAATTATCACTGAATTATACTCATTCCTACTATAGTATAAAGCTTTACATTATTTTACTGCTATATGTGGAAGAATTATGCAACTGAAATCACACATTAAATGTAAAATAAATGCACAGAGATGAAATGAAGAGGTAATTCTTTATGTTGACCAACTGTATTTATCCTGTACTACCTGCCCCCATGTAAAACCAGCACCTCCCACTCCATTTTGAATTTCCTCCCAGGGAAAAATAATATTTTTACATATTCAGTTGAAAAATTGTCTTTCAGTGGACAGTTGTGTTGCACAAGCTATACACATGTTACAAAACTAAATATGGCACGAACTATACCATATATACAAAAAAAAAACCCACTTCCCACATTTTTTAAAAATGTAGAAATCTCAGAAATAGGGTGGGCATTAGGTTTGTGATTCAGGCAGTTATGCAACTAAGAAAACAAAATGTACTGCTGCCTGCCATGCAATCGATAACAGAAACCGAAGCCGTCGCTCAATAGGTAGGGTCCAAGTAACAAATAAATTGGAGACATTAACACAAAAGGCAACTTATCTCATGGTACCGCACACCTTCTTCAATGTGGCCATCATGAAAACCACCCTCCCACTCCACCTTCTGTAATTAATCTCTGCTTTATTTCAATAAACGTCATGAGGCTGACACATCCCTACCGTAACCATGTGCTTTTAGGCAGGAGGGAAAATCACTCTATGTTATAATGAACGCAACTATTTTAGTCCTGTGCTTTTCTCCAAAACCGTAATCTCCACGTAAGAATCACACTACTTATCAAATTTATTTCCGAGAAAAATGTGCAGGTGGTACACAGGTAAATATAGTACTCAAGACAGTAACGCACAGGAAATGGACATTAATGTTTCAGTTGTCTTCACAACTGTACAGCTAGCATCTATTAAATTTTTCTCTGGGGAATGAGCGGAGAATGAAGTTTTGCCATGTCCATTTTTCTGGTGCATGCTGATGGAATTTGCAGTACACATGGTGGTTCCACTCCCTCACGCTATGGTACAGCGTGTAACAAAAGAATCATCCAATTTCACAGGACTATAACTCTGACATGAATGAAGATAGGGCCTCACGGCAAATTGTAACATACACATCAAAATGTCAAGTTTCCCTTGGCGCATGTTGCATGTCGCTGGTTGACTCTGTTACCGGTAGGTGTCGCCCTGGTGGAGCTATGGCTGGTGCTGCTAGTGCACACATTCAGTATGTGTTGGGATGGCGATAACACAGCAACAAAAAAGCGTTTTGAGTTTTCCGTTTCAACAAGTGTGAGTCCGTTATAACTGTGCAGCGTGATTTTCGTTGACAGTATGGCACTGCACCTCCTACTGAGCAAAGCATCCAACGGTGGCACAAGCAGTTTCAAGAGACCAGTTGTTTATCTAAGAGGAAGTTCACAGGTCGACCCAGTGTGCCTGAAAAAGACTTAGAGCGCATCCGGCAGAGTTTTTTATGGACCATGTAAAACCGGCACATAGGGAAAATCTAGGTGAGGTGGCCACAAGTACGGGTAGCAGCAGTGCTATTGCTGTACTGGTATATGAACACAACAGAAAATATATAGTCCATTCATGGTTACTTCCAACTTTTCTGAAGCCCTGCCAAAGTTCTAATTTCAGGGTATTCTTCCGTCTGAAACAAAGCTTAACCAAGTAGAGAAAATTACACCAAAGGGACAATGCACCACATTCATGCGCAGTCAGTGTAATAATATTATTTAGCACAAAAACTATTTCTTACTAGGCATTACCAACACACCTATTTTCTCCCTATTTTTATTCACATTATTCATTAATGAAATATTATGATTTAGAAATAAAATGTAAGTAAAAGTCCAATTTAACCGAAAATGAGATACTTTCACGTTAACAGAAGGATAAAATATTTGTGATACTCGACATATTTAGGAAACCACCAAGCACGTCGTACATGGTGGAATTTTTCAAATGTTTGGTGCAAGAAGTGTGAAGAAACCACAAATAGTCTAGAAAAAGAAATTGGATCTAAGTTTGACCATGTTTTTGGCTACCATCATGCAACCCTTTTCTGTCTTAGAGGAGAAAGGTTTCAAAAAATTGATACACAATTTAAATCCCCAGCACTAACTTCCATGTCACCGCACTTTGTCAGAAGTATATACATACAATGCATAAATTCTGTGAAAGTAATGTATATGTTGAGGAATACGGGCTACATGTACGATGTTCATAATGTATTAACAAAGGTTTGTGTATATTTAACATTCTGTTTCAGATATTCATACCCAAACTCTATGAAGATATCAAGGCACAAGTAGCTAGCGATTTGGCAAAGCCAAGCATGTCACATTTACTACTGGACGTTGAATAGGCAGGACAGTTATGTGACTGTGACGGCCCATTTCGTAGTCACCAGCAAATTTAAGTATGCTTCTCTTGACATACCAGTCATCACAGGAGGACACACAGCTACAAATCTGGCCAATCACATTTTGAACGTGATATATTCTTGGAGATTAGTAGGTAAGGTGCCTGCTATAACAACAGACAATGCTGCTAACATCACAGCAGCAGTTGAAAGTTTGAATATCCGGCACGTCCCATGTGCTGCACATACACTGAATCTAGTGGTAAATAATAGCATCGTCGAAACAGAGCATCTTGATGCGCTACTCTGTTTGTGTTTTGATATAGTCAGGCATTTAAAGTACGTGTGTGGTAAGACTAAGGTTACAATTATTTGTAGGTCCCGGTATTTCTTTGGGGTGAAGGGGTATTGTCCATTGCATACGAGTTAATTTTCCTCAATTTGCTTCAATTCTGTATCAATCATTGTGCATTATTATTACTAGACAAAGCAATGTAGCTGCAGACAAACTAATGAAGATCCAAAGGGAAGCACGTTGTCAAGAGTTGAGATGTGTCCAGCAACACTACATTATTTATGATCCAGAGGTTTTATGTACAAAAGCTTGTGGGCATCGTAAATGCTCCACGAACTCTAACAGGTGGAAAACTATACTATACTATACTTCTGTTACACCCTTATTGCATGTTGCTGTGTGCGATGTTTTTGTTTCAGAGATATAGTACAATTATTATTTCAGTCAAGGAATGGAAACTCTTGAAGAAACAGCAGTGGTCCTATCCCCATTACAGAAGATGACTGTGATGTCAGCGGGACGCTACATTACCTCTTCAAAGATAATTCCTCTGGTGCATGGCCTTTTTCTTAAAGTTTTTGGAGTAACTCCCGAAACGGAAATTGGGAAGTATTTCCAAACCATTATTTTGTGAGCTATCAAAGAAACACTGCTCTAATATGAAAACAGTTTGGTTGATAGAGGGTCAACTCTCTTAGATCCTAGATTTAAAAAATACCGGTCTTTCGAATAGCCGAACATGCAGAAGTGTGTCTTCAGGTCATTAAAGGTATTTCACTCATTAGATGATGCACTTATTTTGTTTATAAATGACATCATGTATATTTCAGGTGGAAAAGGAGCTCAAGACTCTCCTTCAAAAAACGGAGGCACGGAATGACAATGAGGAGCCATCCACTGAAACACAAAGTGTCTGGGAGCTCACAATCTGCTGGATTCATGGCAGAAAGGGTAGCACAATATAAGTGCACCAGACTATCAAGACGGTATTGACTTGCGTTTGACTTTGACATGCTACTTCAGTAGAATTATAGGAATATAAATCATAGTAAGCAATTGGAAATAATATGTGCATAAGTAAATCTAATGTTCCACCAACCAAACACATAATGCATGGGGTGAGTTTTAAAAGGTTTGATTCAAAAAGTGTGAAGATACCATAAATAGACTATATTGAAACATATTACATGTAGCATATGCTGGTACAAACGATACTTCTCATAGCTTGTAGTTTTGTTCTGTTGTATGGCCATATGTATGGTAATAAATAGTAGACACAGATTGGAACATTTAACATTTTAACACTTTTTTTATACAAAAGATTTACTCAGTTTTTATCCGTCTGTACCAAATCATCCAAAAAGTTGGTAATTAAACTTGAAAACATATCATAGATGTATATGGTTCATAGTGTAACACATTGCTTCCTCATAGGAGTAGGGAATGTTTGTGAAAAAGCAAACTTTTCTGTCTTCCTTACTGTAATGTTGTGAGTAGAAAAATAACCTACCTTTAGTGGATGTTTCAAACATGCACACTACCCAGTAACAAATATTAAATTGGTGATTGCATCCCCTCCACACACCTTTGAGTTATACCCTAACAAATCAAAATTTTATAAGCTATGTTAATTAATAATTTTATGACTTCTGTCTTCATGTAATTTGTTAGAGTGGAATTCACAATGTTTGAAAATATTTAAAGGGCACTGAAAACTTGATGTAAAAAAGGAATCGCCAAGATGCAATTTAAATATTTTAACTTAAGGGGAAAATAATGTTTTATTCCAACACTGAACTACTATACTAGATTTAAAGCTAGAACTGTAAAAAACACGTATTTTAAATAATGTGACGACAGCACATACTGCTAAAGCAGTTAAAGTCTCAGTTTTTTAATGGCAATATAATGAAACATCAAGCAAATAGCTTACAATGTATGCCAACATCCTAATAAAAGTTGTAACCCTTAAGTACAAAGCCAAAATGGATGGTAAAGTAACACCCGACATGTTTTTAAACAAAATTAATTGTTAGTATTTTTAAATGTTAACATTTTACTGTAAACTCAATTACAAATATGGCAAACACCTTTTCTCTCAAAGGGAAATTTAAACTTACCTTTTAAACAAAACTTTTGTCTACAACTACTGTATTGTGCTTGCATGACATACCTTTTCGTGCTATGAGAGTTATTTTGGAAACCTTCAGTCATGACTGCCAGTGTGTTGAACAAGCACTGTGATGAGCAACTTGTGGAAATAGGGTTAACTGTCCTAACACTGCAAAAAACTGATACAGTAGAAGGTTTCATGCTATCTCTTGGTGGATGTGTTGCAATCTTATCACCTCTACATGTCCCAAGTCATTTACTGAAACTGTTTTGTTCAAATCTACTCATGCATAAGTATGTTCCAGTCAGGCTCTTTTTACCCTGTTTTGCCCAAAAGATAAACAGTGTCAATAATTCTGACACTTAAAAGATTTAAAAATACATAATATAATATTTTCAACGGTCAGAAGTATTTTATTCCAATTTACGATACTTTGGAAGCTTACTTTACCTAGCCCAGGGTTGTACAAATACAATCAGAGGGCTGCATGTGTGTCAGGTAATAGGGTGTATGTAGAAAAAAATAATCTAACTGCAAAATTACATAAAAGTGAGAACATTCATTAATATTATTTGGCTACAAATCACAAAAATTATGATTATCTTTATGCACTTCCCTGCACTGCACAGCAAATATTCATAGTCTAAAAGTATAATTAAACTGTATTTAAAAAATTTCAATTTTAAAGTTTTTACATTTTTACATGTGATGAAAATAAAACCTACCTATGTTAGTCATAGAAGACAGTCTCATCACAGAGTGAAATAGGAGGTGAACTTTAAACCACTAATGAAAATAATATGAAGACATTAATTAAACACAAGATAAGTACACCCATGATAAAAAGTTTGTAAAGCAGACAGTATTGTTATGCCAAGTATCTTGATAGTTTTATTCCTTAGAAAGAGAATGGTGGGTACAATTGATCCTTCCATTGGTTTGCTGGGAAAAGGGAATGGGGGGAATTCCTGATGGGAAACAACACAAGGGTAACTGTAGTTAAGTCTCAATAAGGGACATCTGAAGATCCTTAGCAAGTTTCTCAGACTGCAGTGCACATTACTTCACAAATACAGGAAGCTATAAGCTCAACAAGAGCTGGTGAAAAAAAAGGAGACTGTGAATGCTGGTACTGGTACATTAAAATAGGCAGAATTCACAATGATCATGCAATTTCTGGACCAAACAGGTAGGTAGCAAGGAGGTGGCAACTCATCTGCATGTTAAAAATATGCCCCTAGGCATCTAAAAAGTGATTTGAATCACAGTTAGATAAAAAATAACAACATGGTATGGTAGAAAGGTGGGAACCGAGTCACCACGAAAGCTGCTGTGGGACACTGCCTGTCGTTAACGGCTACAAACCTTTCAAAACAGACCAAGCAAAGTAGTGCAGTGGACTCTCATTCGGGAGTACCAGCCATCCTAATTTGTTTTCTATTGTTTTTCAAAATCACTTCAGGTGAATGCTTGGATGGTTCCTTACCACAGGTCGTGACAGATTCCTTCCCCATTCCTGCTTCTATGAGCAACCTGCTCCACCTCTCATGACCTCGCTGTTGAGACATTAAGCCCTACCGACCATCTTTCGAAACAGACAGCAAAAGTTGGTGCCTTTATGCTATGGCATACAAATTAATGGATTAGATTTTTTGTTATGCTGGAGCTTACAGAGAGACTGTTAGACTAATTCTACACTTCTAAAATGTCTGGTTAGTTCCTTTTTTCTCCCCACACATGTAAAATTCTCTTTTGCAGTTTATCTAAAGATTGCTATCCATTCACAGATAAACTGACACTGCAGAATTGTTAGAAACAAGGGGGAGGGCTTCTACTGTGTCAAAATGCTTTGGCCGACTGCTGCAGTACATAAAATGGAAAAATATGGGATAATTTCAGTTCACTTTTTGATACTTCATTCATTTTAAATTTGAAGCACATTGTGAAAATTTTGGGTTAACATTGATAAAAAATTTTTATAGCCCTGCTTGAAATCTGCTTTCAAGTTAACGAGGATCTGCTCTGTTGCCTGCATTAATTCAGCTGCTAGAAAACTCTTGTGATGATATTCTATTATTAAATACATTCTTGAGTGTACAAGGCAACAGAACAACAACTGTGCAGCTATTTTGCCATTGCTTCAAAATAAAGATGAAAACTGCACAGCATCTAAAAACTTCACAAACCTTGAAATTAGAATTTTACACTTCAAACTTGAATTTTACAATCTACCTCCAAAGACTCGAGGCCTATATAATATTTTATTATAGTCCATTCACTGTTTCTTCAAATATTTTGAAACAAACCTCTGAAAAATTACCTTAAGAGTAATATGTCAACCTGTTTATTAAATAACTTGTATACCAGAAATATATAATACTGTGATTAACTTCAAAGTTTATATTATATTTTTGAATAAATCAAACTTTAACTGAGTATCTTCTTAACTTGTAAAGTTTATTTAGTCATAAATACAAATTAAAAACGGCGAGAGCAGTGATATGTTGGCAATGGCTAGTAAGAAATAGTTCACAGTTAAAATATTGTTTAAAAATTTTTTTTTGTATGCTATTTGTAAATTAAACATTGCCTATTGAAATATTTAAATTTTTAGGTAGCACTGATGGAAACATATTTTATTGTAACAGTTAAAAATATTACGGTGCATAGGTACTAGTGACATGGTGTTTATTTTTCGTCCGAGGAAGAAACTTAAATAGCGGAGAGTAGCTCGTCGCTCTTTCTCCCTTAAGAAGTTTCACACTGCTAGTATTAGTAGGAAAATTATACATGTTTTCAATTTTAGCATATCTCATACTTATAATAATATATTTAGATGTGATGGCAGGACGGTTACAAATCCCAAGTTGGTAGAAATGCGACAAAATGACATGGCATGTTGCTTGTTGCTGAACAAGATGTTAATTTTCTTCCTCCGAAAAATACTTAAAATTACCACATCAAGTTTGTACACACATTTTTTGAACCTACCTAGGCAAGTTATGTGATAAATCTGTTTCCCAGCAGGAATAAATATACTGTAATGTGTCGTGACCGCTGTCTCTCCATTACACTGGGCAAAAAAGGTTGATTGCAAATATTGGGTGTGCAAAATTTATAAGTTTTAAATGTAAACTGTTTTTGTGACAAAATTAATTATTTGAAAGTCACAACTTTGTAACCTTGCCCTAGATGTTTGAAACCCAATTATGTAATGTGCTTGCGTTTCTGCGATTTGAATGTTTGCCACAATCCCAACAAATTACTAAGCCCAGCCAGAAAATTTTAAATAAATAATTAAATAAACCTAGTACAAACTAAGTACCTATGCAAAGAAATATATGACTGGAGTAAAATTTACACTACGCCTATTTGTGTGCATGTTCACCACTATCTTTTAAGTTTGTTGTGCTACGTACAAAAAATAAGTGACACTATAGTCTGTTCACGACTGGAAGAGACTTTCTTGAAGCCCTGCTAAAGATCTACTTTCAAGCCCATTTTGTATCCTTCTGCCAAAGGTAAACAAACATTGCCGTGTGACTGCTGTGTGGCAGTCGCATGGCAATGTTTACATTCCACTGTGTGTGTGTACATGTGTTTGTACATGCATGTACCCATTATAAAAGTCATTTATATATTATTAATGGATATTCCACAAGCGTAAAGTTTTTAATCTTGAGAATATCACACAAAAGAATATGCGATACCAGCGAAAAACATTTAATTCTATAAACCCAAAATGCGAGTATTTTGACGAATCAATAGTTGTTGTCTATTTATAATCGATTGTTAGTGACTTTCGATAAATTCCTGTACATCGAAGGCAAGATCATCAGTATTGATCGAAATTGCTACAGACGTTAAAATGGCGTGTTGGTAGACTGAGTCGCATGTTTTGTGCTAATTATAAAACGTTATTTAAAAATGGTTGTGACGGTTTTCGACAGGACGGCAGTGTTTGCGAGTGGAGGATTCTATGTCTTCGACAATGTGAAAATGATTCTTATGTGCAAATACTGCAATGTTAGAATAGAGTGGCAAAGGAAAGACGTGTACGAAACACAAAAACAAAAGGAATCGGTACAACGAGAAAGTGAGCACGAATTAAAATCATAGGTTAAACAAGATAATAGCACAAATTCTCTGGCATGTATGTCAACTACGCTCCGCCAACAACACGGAACGAAGGTTAGTAAACAAATGGCTATGTTACTTTCACCTTGAGCGTAATCATGTGATTATGCAAGAAACGTTGAAATCTAAATGCGTCAGCATCACGTCATTAATAATTGGCATAACAAGATAAAAAGTCTTTTCGACACCCATTTGTAAGCGATAAATTAACAATTATGTTAAAACTTTGGAACTATTTCCTCTCTTTGTGCTGGCAACCTAACGGCATAACTGTATTCGCTCTCGCCGCTGTTTGTAATGTTATATGCATGTCGTTAACGGCTAGGGTGTTTTTCAAAAGTTTCTTCCAGTCGTGACCCGACTATAATTGCGTGCTTGAATTTATTTACTGTCTTTATTTAATTGAACTGGTTGCTCCATTTTAAAATTTATTCCAACTGAAACAGTTCTTTTAACGAAATATCCCAACAAATATCAATAACAAGAGGATAAGTACTACAATTCTTTCCTCCAAAGTTGTAACAGGGTTAAACACAGCCGCTGCAAAATATTAACGTGCTATACAGTATATACCATAAATATCATATGTAAAATAATAACCTTAAGAACTATCGTCAATACAGACATTGTTAAAAAGTCATAAAGTGACCTAAATATGGTTATAAGCCTCAATTGTGAACATTTGTATGTAATAGTTTTTTAAATATGACAGAATGCATTGAACAGCTGTAAGCAGTAAACAATGCATTTGACAGTTACAATGTAGAAGGCACATGGTGGTGTTTATGTTTACATGTAATGGAAGGATACGTAATCGGTAACCAAAAGTAAAACTTTAGTAGGACTTCAGAAATGTGTTAAGCAACAGTGAAAAATGTAAACTTCAGGTGCAGAAACAAGTGAAAAAAGCGATTCCAGTAGCCTGTAGAGGGAAAATCAGACAATGTGACGCCTAATACACTAAAAGTGGGAAAATGAATGAAGGTGTACAGACCCAATATCCTTCTAGAAACCAGGGAAACTGAGTCTCCTAAACGAAAATTTAAAGGGGGCCGACGTGGTTGCGCCGTTTGTGATGTTACGTTAAGTTCAGAGGATAAAAAATAAAAGAAATGAGAATCATGATTTAGTGGATTCAATGGGTGTCCTGGAGGAGCAGGCACAATCATGAAGGTGGCTTAATATTACGTAGCAGCGCGGAGGAGGACAGGTTCGGGCATGGTCCATCCAGGAATGAAATTACTCTTCCTGGGGCCGGTGCCTTGGGGTGAACTCCTGCCGGAGTCCTGTCAATCGATCGGTTCAGGAGCATGCACTTCTCGAGGGACGGTACTCGGGCCTATAGCGACTTGGGGAGAAGTTGAGTGAGCGGCGTGACCAGCTACAGACTTCAACTGCCCCTCTGGGTTCACAGCGTTCCCCATGTAAGGAACCCACGGCTCTCGGTAAGCGGCGTGACCAACTTGTAGCCTGAGAGTAGTAATGTCTTAATGTGTTTGCATTCCTCAAGCCTCAGAGAAAGGTTCTCTCCCCATGCCACAGTGGTGCTAGAGAGCCGCGTTACCAGCTAGCCTAGACATCAAACATCGACAAGAGGTGGGAGCGCCCTTCAGTGAGGAATTTTGTTCGAAACACTACCGTGGCGATCGTGTGTGCACCGAGAAGTAGTTGAGTGGATATGCACAAAGAAGGCAAATCGGGTAAGAGAGACGAAAGCAAAAGAGAATGGTTGGACCAAAAAGAGGTTGACTGGTAGATACAGTACAATCTCGCTAATCCGGCACTAATGCAGGCACAAGAGTGCTGGATTAGCGGACAATTCGGATTTCTGGAATTTAGGTAAAATGAGTAAAATTTGTATACGTTTGTATGTATTAGTAATTGTTAATTAATAAAATACAAATGAAATCAATGTTTTTTAAAATAATCCGTAATAGTCTTTTGCTTTTTACCCACTAGTCCTTGTTTAAAAACTTTCTCGCGCAGATTTCTGAGGATCATAGTTTCCTAAGTAGAAATACCATTTTCTTCTGCCCACTTTTTATGCTCTGTTCACAATGAGATGACTCTATTAATTCTTCTTCTTCTGCTGAAACTTTGGTGCATATTTCATCACCCATCATTAGCTGGTGTGTTTCTTCAGCACTTCCTTCAAACCAAGCTGTTAATTCTTCTTGATTTATCTCAATGTTTCTTTCTGCAAAAATTTCCATCGAAGCAGTTAGAGGCACATCGCCTTCTTCAGTGGACACAGTCATTGAAGGCCACTATTTCTTTCATGAAGTCCCACGAGTGGGCAAGAGAAAAAAACCCTTTCTTCAGGTTCACTTCTTTGAGACATTGTGGTATGTCTCCGCCCTGAGTGATAATCTCAACAAGCAGCTTTTTCTTGCATAAAGACTTAACCATCTGGATAACATTTTGATCCATAGGTTGTAGTAGAGGAGTGCACTTTGGTGGTAAAAACTTGGTTTGTATCATTCCGTCACTTGATTTCAGTTATTCTGCATTTTGATGGCCAGGAGCATTGTCCAGTATGACAAATATATTGCCTTTTCAGGAAAATTGGATCTTCTCAAAAATTTTCTTACTCCAGGAATAAACTCCTATTGAAACTAGTGTGTGTACACCTCTCTTGCAACCCAAGCCTTCAATTGGTTTGTGTAGAAAACTGGCAAGCAAACATTTTTAAAAGCTCTTGGGTTTTTTGATTTTCCAATAACCATTAAATCAAACTTCTTTGGCAACATTTTCTAAAAAAAAAGCCAGCTTTCGTTGGCTTTATATACTTGATCTGGGCTAAGACCCAGTTCGTCAATTTTCTCTTGAAGCAACTGGACAAAGGGCTGAACCACAGATACGTCACTAAATAGTTTCTCCCCTGAAACTGATAGTAAACGAATCCCAAATCTCAAGCCAGCCATCACTAGCATGGAAGTAATCTTTTTTAGTAATTTTCTTGTAGAATTACACTGCTTTCGTTTTTAATATTTCCCCAGAAATAGGCGTGTGCTTAGCACGTTGCTGTAGAAACCATGTGTAAAGAGCAGTTTCCATCTTGGGACAATCACCAACTTTTAATGTTTTACGTTTTTGTGATCCGCTTTCCATTGTCGTATTCTTTAGCAAGCTTGCACATGTTTTCACCCTTATCTAACCTCGTTAAAATTTCCGTCTTCTCCCGCAAAGTCAAAGTCTTATGTTTTCTCTTTTTACTCAAAGACATATTGACTGATTAGACGTATGAAACCACAAGTAAACCTAAATAATTAATGTGACAGTTACGTAATGTACTTTTGGTGCATGTGTAGGTGACGATGCTTGCAAGGTTACTGACACTGAGGGAGATCGATTGAAATAGAATCGTATGCCCGCGTCCCTTGTTTTAGTGCCGGATTACTAGACGTGCCGGTATAGTGAAGTGCCAGATTAGCAAGATCGTGTGTATATGTTTTACTCTGTCAAAATGAGTTTACAAGACATATCTTCGACCTGCGCCCGCTAACGTCTAATGGATGGTGGACCAAGTTTACCAAACTATTTGCAGCAGGGCAGCAACGGGATATCAATCAAAGTTGAGGGAGAGACTGACCCCGGTACAACTACGCCAGGTGCAGACGAGGCACGGGTCCAGCACTCAAAGCAAGGAGAAGGCTCCGCAACAAGAGCTTCTGCCTAACGTTTTGAGAAACACAAGTTCTGACAATAGTAACATAATATGTCTAAGTTTTATTGATACTGCAGAAGGCAAGCAGTACGGCAAGCATGGCGAGGTAGGGAGAGTTGCAGATAAAGCTCCGAAGAGAACTGCTCGCGAACTGCCCTGTCTGGATGGCGTGCATAGGAATAAATAAAATCAAGAGACGAGGCGAGCCAGAGGTGACTGGAGTAGGCCACATGAAGGGGTAAACCTCTCCTGATGCATAGCGATCGTGCGCGTTCGGTGCCTGCTCACCAGGACAAGGCAAGCATGGGAGTGGCTCCACTCTATAAGTCTGGAGCGTGGCGTCGTGCGGATTTCCGACCTCTCAGGCGGCAAGGGATTAACTCGCTTGCGAATAGGTATGGTACAGAGGCGAAATGAGCGGCGGCGTTCGGCGCTATGGTACCTAGGGGGAGCACCAGAGACTGAGGCTTGGATATGTATCCGACATGGCTTGTGATGCGTCAAACTCCCCCCCCCCCC
>NQII01000141.1:722602-805731 GCA_002778355.1 Clitarchus hookeri
CCCCCCACCTATGGGTCAGTCAACTGACACCTTGGGTGCGACTCTGTCCATCCGTCCAGAAGTCATGCTGAGTTCGCAGCTCGGGATCTTGAAGAAGACTTTGAAGATGCAACCCCTCATGATCCCATCCATGTTCTCTCGGGTATACCACAGTGTGGTAACAATTACCTCATAGCCTTGTGAATAACTAACATTGCAACTTGCAAACAAATTACGGTGAAAGTCATTAGATTTCAGATAGGTTGGAGTTCTAATCTTGGTTAGCCGCTCGGCTAAAGCAATTCCCTGCTCTCGGATATGTAACTGCGTTACATACATTGCCCTCAAAGGTCGTAACAAAGTTAAAGCTGGGTGGTCTTATTCATAGTCTGCAAGCAAAGCTACAAAAACCATAAATAAATCATCTAGCCTTAAGGGTAAGCTAAGGTGACTGCAAGACTTCAAGAAAATGCAGATAAGTAATTTTAATTATGAAGTACGCAACCTACTTAACGAAATGGGACAAATATTAGCCCGAAGGCTAGTTACTACAATGGGAAAACAACAAACACATGTTTACACATTCCGCACCTAGAACACAAATGAACAGCTAAGGAGAAAGACTACTGCGTGAGTATATTACCTACTTTTAGCACTTTGGGGTACTTAATGGGCACGAAATTTCGGCTGGAGTACTTATGGGGCAAAAAAAAACCCACACAAAAGACACTTTAAAGTTTGACGTGAATCGCACGTTCACGAGTCCTTTTGCCCACTGACTGCCGCAGTGTGCCCACACCAGACCGACAGGCTTGTGGGCACGAGTGCATTAGTGTTTAGTATTTATTCAGTATTGATGTATACCATAATTATCGTGTGTCAAAACAGTCATCACATACATAGCCAGCCAGGGACATGTGACATTTTCAAGTTGGCAATGCAGTGGCTGCTACGAGTCAATACTTATATTCAATATTAATATAATGGTGTTTTATTATGTAAGTACAAGGGTAATTGTGTTTTATTATGTAAATTGTGTTTAATTATGTTTATATAAGGTATATCATGTTTACATCTCATTAGCATTTTTAGTCGCATTTGTTTCATCTCTCCACCGCCAAGTGTCCCGTGCTTAGGTGGCGCGAGCCGATGCATTGGGCAGTCTAGTAGGCAACATCACTTCGGCGCGAGCGGACGTGGTAAGTCTCTCGTTTCACAAGAACCTCGGTACCAGCCTCTCAGGCTGCAACCTCACTCAGCAATCGCATCATCATATCATTCACGAAGCAACTAGTATTTTTATGTTACATCTCACCGAGGAGAGAGCAGCGTTACGCGCCTTAAGTAATTAAAATCCAGCAGTGTGTTTATATGACCACTCGGTCACCACGTGTTTGATCAAAGTGTTCAATAAAATAATTATATACATATAAAACTTGAGTGCGTTATTAATTCAGGCGTGTGCAGCGGCCATACAGCTCGCAATTTCTTAATATCTGACGGTGTGTACCAGAGAACCCCTGGGCCATCGGCCGAACGACCCAAAAATCTTATCAGCTCACCGCGGAGCTGTGGCGCCGGGCAAATCCATAATCATTACATTCCAACTCTGGTAACCGACCGCGTCAAGTTATGTTGGAGCATGTTTTTGGTTAAGTCTTTGTTGTGGTTGACTCAGAGAAATGGTATTTTTTCAATGAAAATTTGGTTATTAAGGGTGGCACACAGGCCAAAAAACATCAAACTGAACGAAAAATTATATTAAATAACATGGGTCTGAGGCTCTTATGAAATGAAAACACTGGTAGATTGATTAAGCCCAAAGGTAAGAATAGCAAAAGCTATGGTAAAGTGTGACTCGTAAGCCTTAAGTTATATGTTAACTGGTTAGTTACAGACACATAGTTGCACTAAGAAAGGTGCTTAATGTGGCTTATGGCTGGAAACCATTCTTAGTAAACACCAAATTATTATTTACAAATGAAACTGGCAAAAGAGATTGGTAAGCAGGCAAAAATATATTAGTTAAATGCCAAGGACTTTGTCAGTAAGGCTGACCTTCTTAGGCTGGTAAAGCAAACAACACATTTAGGCAAAGAATTTAGAAAGAATACCCAGACACACAATGTAGGTAAGTACAAGTTCAACCCCGCTGCAGAAGCGTATTACTTGTTAATTATGATTGGCCTTGGAAAACTCGTATTCATAAAAACATTTATACGTGCTTGAATATTAAAGCTTTCCTGGAGAGTCCAAACATACAGAACTCAAATTAACTGGTAATGCACGCTACTGAACAATGGGTAAAATGCAAAAGATCTGAGACACACATATATGTAGGAAGATGTAACAGGTTACATTGATACATGTATACACACACTTTTTTTTCTACAATCAATATTTTATTAGTAGCGATGCACTTGGAAGAGAACTTAAGAAAAATGCTCTGCTTTTGGTTGGGGGTTCACACAGCACTTGCAAACAAAATAACTAGCTAGTTTACATTATGCGCCAATAACAATAAACTAACATACGGTGCACGGGTGCTGACCAAGTTTGCCAAGATGTTTGCAGCATGGCGGCAACGGGATATCGATTGAAGTTTAGGGCGAGAGAGACCCCGGTACACCTACGCCCGACATGGGCTAGGCACATGGTCAACAATCAAAGCAAGGAGAAGGCTCCGCAACAAGAGCTTCTGCCTAATGTGTTGAGATACACAAGTACTCACAATAGAAACGTTGTACGCCAAGTTTAATTGTTACTGCTGAAAGCAAGTAGTACGGCAAGTGTGGCCGGATAGCGAGAATTACAGATGACGCTCTGGTCAGGACTGCTCGTGAACTGTTCTGTCTGGAGGGCATGCTTAGGATTAAGATATTGATCGCACACATGCGTTCACATAACAATTGCATTACGAGAAATTCTTTCGTCAAAGATTAACCCTCTGTCGAGCACAGTGGGCCTGACAGGCGCCGCAAAGTTGTTTTTGCTTCCTTCTCCGCCGCAAGGCGCTTGGAGACTGTCTCTCTCAGTAGCTTCCTACCTCTAGGTGCTGTGCGAAACCTCCCTAGTTAGTTTTCCGTAAGCTTGCTTGGAGTGCAGTACTGACTATCCTGGCCTCTCAAGCTGGTTGCACCTGAACTCGTCTGATTGTAGAAGGTTCGTATTTCTATTTATTTTCATCACAATTGTTTATTTTGCTCATTTTGTGAATGACAATTACACAGGGTGTGGATATTTTGCGGAAATATGAACATTTATCCAGTGTGGCCTCACAGGCACACTGCGTCCAAACTTGTACTCATGTTCGTGTTTTCTTTTTTTTTTAATTAGATTTTCTGCTTAAATGGCCCGTCTGTTCTACTATGATTTGACTAACCCCAGTCACCTTGCAGAAATAAGAGATTTGCTGCAGAATGACGACGAGGAAGACCCGTCAGTCACTAAGGATATGGGGAAATAGAGTAACATTGATTCTCAAGATGAGGTGGAGGAACGTGAAGGCGATTCAGGAATGGAGCAAGATTGTGAGGAGTCTAGTGATTATGATGATGAAGAGGAAGAAATTGGTGATACGTATTTCTAGGCAAAAGATAAGAAAACCAAGTGGTCCAAAAATCTGCTCAAGAAATCTCACAACATTATCACTCACCTTCCTGGAGTCAAAGGACATGCTAAGAATGCTCAAACTGCAGTCGATTGTTGGCATAATTTATTCAGTAACGAAATCCTTGACACAATTGTTAGGTGTACAAACCAGTACATTGACATTATCAAGGACCAGTTTGCAAGAGAGGGAGATATCAGACCCACGGATGTCATTGAAGTTAGGGCTTTTATTGGCTTATTGTACCTAGCAGGAGCAATATTCTTAATTTTCGGGAAACGTGTTTAAATTTCTTTAGTTTCTCTTAAGCTTTGGTAAGCTTCGTAATATTTTTATCGGGTATTCAAAATTAAAGCAGTGGTGGCTCGTTTCCCGTGATAGTTTGTTTATCGGGCAGACGTGTGCCGTTTTACGGTTATCGGGCGGACGGTTACAGTTTTTGTTTCGAACTTTGTAGTTTTGTTAAGCGTCAGCATTATTTGGATACTTTCAGGTGAAGTCGACAAGTTTTAGTTCCTCCGGCGCAGTTATGTTGTACAAGAAGTCCATTTATGTTGACGGCGCAGAATTAGTTTGTGCGAAGTTTAGTTAACGTGTCAGTTACGATAACGTGTTGAGAGCGGGACACAGCACAGTTTTGGATGACGCTGCTGGCAGATGCCGGATGCCGTGTCCTTATCTCAGGAGAGGGGGGCGAGAGGCAGCACACAAAAGACACGTCTGTCTGTNGTCGCCCTTCGAGCAGTTAGTTCGGGTCAGTTGCCCTTTAGGGCAGGTCGAGAGTAGTTTCTTCCGTCGTCGGAACACTTCACTTCAAGGCAGTCGACGGCGAGGGCAGTCACCCTTCAGTTCCGTCAAACAATGGTCATCTAGGTCGCGTCGGGCAGGACGATAACCCCCACATCGACCACTGGTGTGGGAGGTTGACACATTTTATATTTATTTCGATGCAAGTTTTGAAACATTAAAAATCTGTAAACGACTGTGGCGCTGGTCTGTACTTGAATATTTAATTGTGAAGGTTCATACTCTGCATACTGGAACTTCGTTTGTGAACTGTGTCGCTAAAAGAATAAATAAATATATATAACAACTAACCTGGAACTTGAACTCATTTTTTAATTAATAGGAGTCAATTGTATTGAGTCTCGTGTTCTCCTTGAGCTAGTTGTGGCAACGTAACATTCGGCAGTGTAAACTGCCCGAACGTTACAGCGTACAAAGGAAATCGTCAAAGTCTGGAGGAACTTTGGGGGAGAGACGGTAACGGAGTTGAAAAATCCAGTCTTGTTATGAATTTGAAACGGTTCAAGACCCTTATACATTACCTTCGTCTTGACAACCTAACTACATGAACCCAACAAAAATAATTTGACAGTTTTTGAAAAATTTGTGGAAAATTGTCGGAAGAGCTACAGCGTTGGAGAGAACGTCACTATAGACAAAATGCTTCCTGGTTTTCGAGGTAGATGTTCTTTTCGCCAGTATATCCCCTCAAAACCAAATAAATACGGTATCAAATGTTTTGCTCTCGTTGATGCTAGGATCATTTACACTATCAACATGGAAACTTATGCTGGAAAACAGCCAGCAGGACCTTTCTGTGTCAGCAACAAGCCAAGTGATGTGGTGAAGAGAATGGCCGAGCCCATATTTGGATCTGCTCGCAACATTACTGCTGATAATTGGTTCACTTCTATAGATCTCATAGATGATTTGAAGAAAAAAAAAAAGCTGTCCTATGTTGGAACTATCAGAAAAAAATAAAAGAGAGTTGGCACCAGATTTTGTAAATGTGAAAGGAAAACAATACAACAGTATGTTCGGCTTCAATAATGAAAAGGTTCTGGTTTCCTACATCCCACGTGAAAACAAAGTCGTAATTCTTGTATCTTCGCTTCATGATGACAAAGTCATTGATCCTGACTCTGGAGAGCAAAAGAAATCAGAGGTGATCGCATTCTATAATCAAACCAAAAGTGGCGTTGATACTGCAGATCAAATGTGCGCTACTTACAGCGTAAGCCAAAACATCAAGCGCTGGCCAATGGTTATCTTCTTTACAATGCACAATGTGGGTGGCATCAATTCCCAAATAATTTACCTTGGCAATAAACTTGAACCACTGCGTAGAAGAGTGTACCTGAAAAGGTTGGCCCATGAAATTGACACGTGCCACATCAACATAGAAGCTCAACTGTCACAACGCACACCATACACCACCCCTCTCCCACAAGGTCCCCCCCAGAAACCACCTGCTTCAGAACACATGACAGCAATTAACGCCTGCACGCCTGCGGCGAAACCAGGCCAGAGCAGGTAGTAAATTATACGTGTTTTAAGGTTGCCTTTAAACGGGAACCCTTATAAGCAAGTTCTACTGTACACTCTGTGGGTAGGTAAACATATTTTGCAAAGTTAACCTTACACTCTTAAATTTTGAATTTAAAAAAAATATTCTCATACTAAAAACCTAAATGAAAGGGATTTTTTTAGACCACGTGCATTACAATATTTTAATAACTATTTCAAAATACATTATTTACATAACACACAAAGTTAATTGCAACTTTGTTGTACTTATTACAATCTCTGGATGATTACTTCATTCTAAAATCACATGTATGTGCCACTGATATAAAATAATTACATTGTAGAATCATTCACCTGCTTCCACTTTGGGAATGTAAATTATATTTGCAATGCTTCATAGGGCAGAAAATGGTGGTTCAAGCTAGTCAAACCCCAATATAACGCACAGTCTGGCAGAACAGCGGTATCAATCAGGAATGGGTATGCGCACNTTAGTTTTTTGCTCTGTGTGTGGGGCTCGTTCAGTGCATCACCGTAGGGAGCCATGCTAATTATAACCACATTAGGATTGTTACAATCTTTTGTTGCATGTGCATAAAGTCTGAAGGACAATTTAATGGATCTGTGATAACAGGTTAATATATAAATAATATGTTTTCTGATTTTACTGCAAGCCAGTGAAAATGGAGTACACACCTGCTAAACAAAGTTGTTCGGTGCACTGTGTTTATGAACGAGGGGAGGGCATGTATTTAGAGTATAATTTGTCTTGGAAAATGCCAAAATATTAAAATATATCAATATTAAAACAAAATATTTTTGCTTTAGAAACAATTGAACAAGGACAGAAATTTTGTGTGTCAAAAGCCAATCAAAATAGTTATTAACTTTGATCTTAAAAGCACGTAGATCTGAGGAGTAAATTCATGGGAACCATTTGACTGCAATTAACACATATAATGTGAAATTTGCCAATGTTGCCATGTAGAAAGGGCCCAAGGACCATTATTTAAATGCAATTTTTGTGTATTTGGGTTGAGGTAGGTCCGAATCAGTACTATACTATATATGTAGTATACAGCAGGTGAAACATGTAAAAATTTGTAGTTCAAATGGTAGGTGACTTAAGGCAAAATGTAAGACACATTTACATACAATTTGTATGTCATACAAAGAGACTACAAAACACTAAATAAAATCATTACACTTCTATCATCCACCATGGGAAGTAAATTTTTCAAAAAAATTACAAAGTGTAAAAGGTTGCGGAAAAGTACTTACTGTTTAGCTATGTGCTTTAAACAAAATAAAAGTTTCGGTAAAATTTCAGAATTATTGATTTTATCAGACTGTTACTTAGTCATTTATTATAGACATCTCTGGTCAGCACCAACAAGCACTATAAATTAATTATGAAGGGAAAAAACTGTTACTTGAGCTAAGAAACTCAATAGTTCAAAGATAACTTAAGCCACCTTTACAAAATAATTAATAAGAATCCTGTTTGAAATCAACAGTTATTATTAAAAAAAAGATTGTCTCCCCATAACTCAGTTTTAGAGCAGTGTCTCGGCTTAGCAGTGGGCATAATTAACGAATTGGGACTTGTCAAAACATCTGCATAAAACAGTTTACATTTAACAAAACTCATTGAAAATCTCTGTTCTGCATTTTTGTGGCCCTTTAGCTAAAGGAAGGATGGAAAGGAAACAAGGTTACACTTTCATTAACGTAACATAGATGAGCTTACAAGGGAAGTGACAATGGCATTACATTTTATATTACATACTTTAACTTATTAATTTGCCACTTTGGGCCTCTTCATATGGCTTACTTATCCTGCATGTAATGCCAAACCATGCTTAAAGTGTCTTTGGCCATTGTAAAATGACTTTACCACTGAAAATGTTGTTAAAACTTGCGGCGCTACATTGGTTTGCTTTCATACGTCTTCAAGAAGAAGAAAAAAACAATTGAACCATCGAACATTTGCTACTTTGTAAAAGTCTCTGCGCCCAAAAGGAGAGAAAAAAAAACCATTCATACTTCAAAAACATAATTTAACAAACGAAACAAAATCTTTACAATATTCAATTAAATAAAAAAAAAATTAGTATTGTTTTTAGGTGGTTTCATTCCGACCATATACAGTGGAACCGCGTTATAACGAGCATGGCCTATAGTGTCACGTTCACTATTGCGATAGTTTTTAAATGCACCATCATTTTCCGTATCATTTGAAAGGTACTTAATTTTGTTTAAAACGCAAATCTGTTAATGACGCCTTTCACTACAGCGATACAAACATTTGTAAATTCATATTTTAAAATGTTTAAACACTTATAACAAGTGACATTCACCCACTTGTCATGGCAGAGCCAGCCTTTGTTAGTCTGTGCCGCATGGCGACACTCACGTCGGCCGGAGCTTAAGAGAAGCGGGCAGGTATGTAAGGATAAGGAAGAGGGTATGATAGCAGAGGGGAGAGGTATGAATGGGAGTACAGCTAGTCGAAGTCAAGAAAAGAGGGGTACGCTGGAAAAAAGCAGAAGGGGAGAGGGGAATGGTGGCGGCGATATGCTAGCAGCCTACCGCTCCTTTTATGTTGTGGGGGTAGGAAGACTCTGCCGCTTGCAAGGTCACCGCAACGTCACGAGCAAGGTTTGCAAGGGAAAAGCATTATTACGTCTAACAGTTGCTAGACAATGCTACATTGTTTATGATACCGTATTTACTAGTGCATAGTGCGTACCATGATTTTTGCAACAAGTACCAGGAAGAATTATTTTTAAAAATAAAATTGCACCAACAATTTGTGGCACCTGTTAGTATGTAACAAATTATTTTTCTTTTACATTAATGTGTGGTGATTGTGATATGTTTGGAAAATACTTTAATTAAATAACTTGCGGTGCTAAAAGCCAACACATTGTGGCCTGCTTTAAGATAACGATACCCTACGGTCGTTAAAAGAAGAATGTCAACAACTGCAGTGGGCGGCCGGCTTCCTTTTTCTTTTTACGCAGTGACTTGCTGGTTTTTTTTTTGCCGTGCTGGAATGTTACCTCTAAAAAAAAATGTGTCGCCTCTTCCCTTTTCCTCCCCTGAGAGGTTGGCAGTTCTCTGCCTTACACAGAAACAAAGAAGGTTTGGAGGAATTTATCGATCTGCAACATGAATGTGAAATGGAGTGGAGGGGAAACGTAAACATGTGGAAGCTCTGCTTTGAGGCATGACAGGTTTTGCAAAGTGAGAGCTGGTGATGGGGGAGAGGAACACGAGAAGAAGAGGTAGGTGAAAGAGAGAGACAAGGAGTGAAGTAGCGCGTTGATTGGTAGGCAACTAACTCCCTCCTGCAACATGAAAATTTGAGGGAGGGGAAGAAGAATGGAGGAGGAAGCAACATCACGCGCGTCTGCTTGTCGTTACATCATGCCGCTGCGAGACGTAGATTTTTTTGTACTAACTTGTCACTGCATACGCATAGTTTACGGCATTCTTTAAACACAGGATCTAAAAGGAAAAATACAATAAAAAAAATTACGGGGCACTGTGAATTTTATTATAACGATAACTTGTTATAGCAATTATTTATTTTGCCATTGTCGACTATCGTTATAACGTGGTTCCACTGTACTTGTGCCAAAACTCCCAACTACAGTCTCAGCTCTTGCATTACAGTAATTGAATAAAATTATACCTGGAAAGGCCAAAAATTACTAAATTGTAAATATTCGTAGCTAATTAAAATTTACATGATTTATGCATTTATTTGTTTCCTGCATTCTCAATTATTGCAGAGAAATTAATTTTCACTTTTGAATTCTCTTATGTACCATAACTTTAGGAATAAAAAAAAATTGTATTTCCACTGGCAATCTTTATGTATTCTTTTAATGTAAAAACACCAAAATATGAACAGAAATCTTTTAATGAATAGCTTTATCACAAATAGATTGCAAAAATACTGTAACATGATTCAAAATCACAACATTTACTTCGTTTTGACACAGTAACATATAAACCAATCAAAAAAACATAGCAAGAACAAAGAACACAAAAAAAATTTAAAATAATAAACTACATTAAATACCAAACTTTCAATAATACTAGCAATTCACACTCCACTTCTCCCCCACAGCTAAAAATATGCAAAAACAAATAATGATACCTGAAGAACCTCAACATCTATCCCAGTAATATGAAGTAGCAGTCCATTGCATTTCTCAGACTAGAATTCACAATTGTAGTAAAACAAAAAATGCATGAAACCAACCAATTTTACAATGAGAGTGTGAAAACACACAATACAAGTCATTGGCAATCTGTAAAAACTTCAGAACGTTAGAACTGCTGACAACAATAACATTATGCAAAATGGCACTATAGTAAGTAACAGTCACAATCAAACCATTTAACATGACCATCAAGCAATTACATAGCTAATGCTTTTTTACTGCTTGTTGAATCTGTTCCTTTTTTTTTCGATATTACCCTGGAGGCATTTTCAACAATCCACCTGTGGTTCATAATTTCTTCTAATGAGAATCTTTTAGATGAATCAACCACTAAAAGCTGTAAACAAAGCATAAAATTGTATTAATTCATACTGCAATGAATAAACTTACATACTTTGCATGTGTATGTGTGTACACACACGCATACGCATGCTCTCTCTCTCTCTCTCTCTCTACAGCAAAATTAATACAGAATATCATGACATTTTAACAACAATTGTGGTTTCTTCTACTAAATATAATTAAGCACTTAAGAGTGCACTGCACTTACTGTTACTTCATCGGAACTAATAAAACTGTTATTGTACAAAAACAGTAGTCATTTGAATGAAATACCCCATATGCTTGAACTTAGTTTAAGCTGATGTCATTAATTAAAATTAGTTTGAAAAACCACAAATTTATTGCCCATGAAGTACTGTAGAAATTGGTTGGAGTAAAAATTGTAGTCCTCAGAGTTAAGTTTTCAAAGAAAAGAAAACGGGATTGGGAAGAGGGGTAGGAGGAACAACAACTAGTGTTTTAACATTTTGTTCAAAGTGTAAGGTTTTAAGTAAAAAATAATTAAGTAATAAATTTTTTCCTTAAAATTTGAAAACATCACACGGTGGATGCAAATCTATTGGCCGGAGGTCTGCAACAATGTAAACTTTTATAATATAAAAATAAGGATACAAACTGTCCTGAAAAGATAAACTAGGCACAGCTTTCAAAAGTGCCCAATCAACCACAAACAACCTCAGAATTTTAGTACAGTAGTTATTTGAATAAGAGATTAATATTTATGGGTAAAAACGGATCTAAATCTTTGATTATATACAGATGTCCACAGAAATTCCATTTTTGAATTCTCCCTGTTTTCCAGGCAGGAATATCAAAACCTTCAAAATAACATATTTTTTCATCACTGACAAAACAAATATGCCATATGTGAAATTGCATTAAATTACATTGCAACAGACCAAGCAAGCAGGGTCACATTCGATTCAGCCCACTGATGTTTCTCGCGATACACACTATTGACATCATAAGTGCCCATTACAAACATACAACATACAAATAATTTATTTTGTATGTATAGGCCCTATGTCACTTGGCAAAGAGACAGAGTAAATAAATACACAGAGATGAAATGGCATGGTGGTTCCATTGATGTGGTTGCGATTGGTTGTGTGAGGGTCTTGTGTCCGATTGGCTACAGCGTGCTGCGAAAGGTTACCAATAGGTTATGCTGTCGGCTGGAAGTTACCATGCATCAACTGGTGGACGGTGCTCCGACAAGTTGCCGGCTAGTGATGCCAATTCACCTCTGCATTCTTATTAAGTCTCTGAGAAAAGATGTACTACTGCCAATTCACAAACTTAAAAATTGAGATCATAAATGCATACTCATAATTATATTATCCTGTATTCGCACAGCTAAAAGTTTCAGCTGAAAATCCCTAACTTTTCCCTGTGGGCAGACACCCTGATATAGTATGGCTCCATGAATGTCCATAAATAAATACCTTAATTCAATTGAATTCCAGATTGGCGAATATTGTAGATAACAGAATGTTCAGACATGCTGATCCGATTATATCCCTGCAAGGACTGCCAACCAGTTTTTATAAAAAGGTGTATCCCATGTTTTAAAATGTGCATTGTTAATTTTCCAAAAATATATGAATATTGACATTTTTGTACCAGTCAAAATAAATGTGTTTAATTTTGTTTGACATTATGTGAGTGGTAAAACAAATTCAGTATGTGACAGAGTGGAAGCTCTATGGATCTTTGTTTTTCGGGTGACAAAATTGAAAAAAATTATGTATGTGGGCAAACAGAGCATGCTGGTTAGTCTAAAATGTAAAAGTTGAAATCAGTTTACAGAAAAGTTCAATGTAATACCAAGGTGTCTAGCATTCTCCTTATAAAAAATTCCCTAAAAGTTGAAATCAGTTTACAGAAAAGTTCAACGTAATAACAAGGTGTCTAGCATTTTCCTTATAAAAAATTCCCTGACTACCAGGTATCCTGTTACACTTCCCTGACCAACATATCCGCAAAAATTGTACGTATTTTTATGTTGTTTCCTAAAATATTACAAAATTTTTTTATGGGTAGTATTAATATAGCCTTCGTTTAGGGATGCTTTTTGTGCAATAATAAATACTGATAAAATAATTTAAAAAAGTATAAACCACGATGGCACATGTAACAATGTGACAGAGGTTGAATATACACCTCAAAGTTTTGCACCACACGTAATTGTTTGCACATGAAAGATGGTTGCTGGATCGGTCAACGCATTATAAAAAGACATTTGTGAAGTCTGGCGTGGTATTCTGTCCAGACATTGTGAATTTCATCCCGTACTTCCTCTTGGGGCGTGAGCAACCTACTAACTCAGAAATACCGGTGGTGCAAAACTTTTTTTGAAGAGTGTATTAGCTTTCTCAGGACCAAAAACCAAGTCAAGACACAATACAAGGTAGTAATTCAATGTGAACAACTAAATGTTAAAATTATTATTTCACTAAATATTTTATTTGCAAACTCTTATGCTTGCACCTAAAATCATATTTTCCACTAAAAAAAAAAAAACGTTCAGCCAAGAAAATATGAGATTACACATACAGCAACAACACTGCCACCAAGCTTACAAATGTTCCTAGAACGGTGGAAAAAACTAAACAACAGTAGGATTTATGAATGGCATGTAGCAAGAGTGCTAAAATCCAGTATTCATTTTCTTTTTAAAAATTTTATATAAATTCTCTGATTTCAAACAAATTTCCCTGACTTTTCCAGATTTTCCTTGATGCTAACAAATAGCCGCTCTGATATGACATAGGAAAATAAACAGTACAAATTAGTGACAATGTTTTCGACCACCGGAGTTGTACTCTCTCTTAGAGAAGCCTACCAAAGAGGGTGAAGCAAGAAAGAAATGTCTGTGATAAACTAATAGGTATTGAGGGGCAGAAAGAAAAAAAAAGGGGGGTGGGGGGGAAGTGAAAGTACAACATTTTTATAACAGATAGAAACTTGGGTTATGTTTTTTCTATGATCCCACATTCTATCTCCCTATAATACCCTTTCTGTTCCCTTGCACCAGTTGTCTCCCACTCAGCCCCTAACTTATATCTGAATGGAAAAGCTAATCTTAGAGTAGGGTGGCATGTGAACCTCTCTCAATTGGTGGAATGAAAGCACGCTTGCGACAAGAACTACACAGTTTGTTAGTTGAAATGGGAGTTGAGCCACATTTACGCTTATGGCTGCAATGTACATACTTCTTGTTCCAAGTGTGCAGATAACCACCTTTCATCCACAGTTTCATCAGCTCACAGGCTTAAGAATGGAGGATCAGCCAGTTTAATTTACAACACTTGCCACAAGCAGATGGTTCCTCTTAGTATCTTGCTGGTCCTAGTGAGCCAGGGCTTGTCCTGAACTGCAGGGGCTAGTGTACTTTTCACCACTATCATTAGGCCTATTAGCTAGCTATTAGCTCATGGGCTTGGATGAGTGGCAGTTGTGAAGAAAATTAACTAGCAATAAATTGCCTGGTACTTCCACTTTCATTTAAGTGATTCATGATGGTACAGCTTAACTGCAGGAACTGATTACTCTAGTCAGTAATAATAACAAATTAATTATCAACGCGGTATAATTTGCACTACGTATGATGTTATGATGATCCACAGGATCGAACCAATGTGAAATGCACTGACTAGGCCCTAGTCAGCGTAGTTAGTAAGTGGGTGTGCTACGCAACAGTAATGCTTGCTGTACTGTGTGTCTCACCCCCTCCAGGATGTCGGCAACGTTTACAAGTGGTGAGTCTGCTGATATGGTGTTCATGTACGGCGTCTCCGATGGAAATGCTACTGCCGCTTGTGCGGAATACCAGTTACATTTTCCCAAACACAGAGTTCCAAAGCGGAAAACGTTTATCGCAGTGTTCCATACATTGCGAGAGACTGGATGTCTTCTCGGTGTTTGCATTTCCTACGAGCGAACCATTCAACATGATGTGGATGAGCAAGAGAACATTATTGCCATGATACACTGCAGTCCATATGCTAGTACATGAAAGATAGGCACTTATCTTAGTGTTCCCCAGTCACGAGTATGGCGAACATTACATGACGAACGCTTATATCCATACAGTGTGCATCGTGTCTATTCAACATGTCAAACCTGCCCAACGACTAGACGTTTGTAACTGGCTGAATACCAACCAGCAGTTGTACCAGTACATTTATTCTGTGATGAAGCACAGTTCACCACAGACAGTATGACGAACACTCGTAACGCTCATGTTTGGTTGGACATAAATTCCCATGCCACTGTGGAGACCCATTTTCAACACTGCTTCTGTGTAAATGTGGGGTGTGGAGTTGTCTATGATCGCCTTATTGGACAGTTCATCATTCAGGAACATCCAACAGGGAATGTGTATTCGCAGTTTCCACAGAACGAATTGCCGCAATTATTGAAAGATGTGCCATTGGCAACACGGCAACGCATGCGCTACCAACATGATAGTGCTCCACCCCATTTTGCCCATCAAGTGCAGACATACCTCAATGAACAATACCCAGATCGAAGGCTCGGTCGTGGTGGCCCGATACTGTGGCAAGCAAGATCTTAACCCATTTGGATTATTGCATTTGGAGGTGGATGAAAGATATTATCTCCCAAGAAAAGGTTGAAACGTAAGACGCACTACTTCTTCGTATTGGTGATGCTACAACCTGCATCAATGACAGGCATGCACAGCTTCGGTGAGCAACACACGCAGTGCACATGCGTGTTAAGAAATGCATTGGCACCAGGGGTGGTGAGTTTGAACATCTCTTGTAAACACTGGTTACCTTCTGCAGAACTACCATGTACATTACCCAACGCATTGTTACCAGACAATGTGTGTTTTTCGTCTGCTAATGCCAATGTTATGTTACTTTCTATACACACTCCTTTAAATCCTTACATATTGTGAGTACAACAATGTTGGTATTACATTTATTACTCTTATTGACTAGAGTAATCAGCTCTTTCAGTTAGGCCATATCATCATGAATCACCTCGTATATAAAACAAACAAACAATGTTCACAAACTATATTAGGTGTAACCCTCAAAGAAATCCACATTGAAACAAAAATTTTTTTACACACATTATTCCTACCTTTGAAATTAAGTCCTTGGCACCTTCGGAAACATGTGGAGGGCAAGTATAATAGCCTCTTCGGATCCTGTTGTAAGTCTCCTCATATGAAGGCGTTTCAAAAGGTGGATGACCAACAAGAAATTCATAGCACAGAACACCCAGGCTCCACAGATCAACTTTCTCGTCGTGTGTCTTGCCTTCTACCATTTCTGGTGGCAAGTAATCCAAAGTACCACAAAGAGTTGTTCTCCTGAAATTCACACTTGAATTTCAGCAGTGCACCACAAACTTAAAAAAAAATAACAGCATGCAATTCAAATAAACATTTTAATAAAATATTTAATAAATAATCTAAATATCTATTACTTACAAAGAGTAAAAATAAATTTTTAACAAAGACATGGGAAAACAATTATTACATAAAAATGTACCTTACCCTTTCAGATTGTAATAACGTTTTATTTATAGTCATATCCCTAATATTATATATTGTTTTCAAATATTAATTTTGTTACACTTTTTTGAGGAAGTAATGATGTTTGACTAAATTGTTCAAAATTTGCAAACTGTTATGGCTCAATATGGAAACCACAGGGATGCGCCAGAGCAGATAGCCAAGCAGTGTATTCAGAGGCACGGTGCATCAGCAAAGAAACTGAGCTGCCGCACTGGGGGAAACTAGGTCAACGGCCTGAATAAAAAGGCACGCACGAAACGGGTGCGAGATCTTGCGTCTTCCATCACTGGCAACCCCTGGGGTTTGCAAGGGAGGCAATGGCGAGCTGCGTGAGTCCTCGACTGCCAACCGACTACGTGAAGTGACTAGCTGTTCAGCAGTGAGTGAGTAACCCGTAGTGTGTGTGAGGCTATTTCTATTTCCAAGACTGATTATGTTAAAGTCGAGAGAATTAACAAGAATCTGAGGAGTGTATTTCATAGCTGCTTAACAGATACTGTTCTATAATCTTTCTATTTGTTTGTGTGCTGAATTACTTATACAGTGGACTCTTGATGTACGAAAAGCGCATGTTCCGGCAAAATCCCTATATAAATAATAACATTTCCCGCTTTTATCGTTTATAGGATGTATCATAGATCAAAATATGTCTCTGTCCCGTCACCTAAGATTCCCTACAATTATACTTCCGTTCAGTTCCTGATTAGTTAGGAGGTAGTACAGGTCACTGTGTCTATTCCTCACGGAATAAACAAGTTTTCTCTCAAAACGCCTGAATGCTAATTCTAAGATGATTTTGATTTTTTCCTCTGTAGACGTCAGCCCACCAGGGTAAAGCAAGAGACAGCGTCTTTGACAAACAAATTACCGAACTTAGAGTAGGACTGCGAGCTCTCTTAATCGGATGCACATACGTCGTAAAACACACCCAGTCGACGGCCCCCCATACTGTGCACCTGGTGGGCAAGGCAGAGCCACAACCAAGGGCTGTCAATCAGCTAGTCCAGCCGATTCACTCCATCCACCACGCTGAAGTAACACTGGTAGGAGTGATAGACTGGTTATGGAGGGCTACCCACCTTTGGAAATACACCTACTGTCATCATCGGACTTCCAAGGTAAACCCACCGCTCCAACCACCGCGCTGAATTGTTGCCGGTTGGAGTAATACGACTCTGGTCGGCTCGGCCTCGCAGTGGTTCTACAAATAGCTAGGGAACATCGTCGCCTGCTCTCCTCTCGTGAGGCCGATATTTGTACCAACCTGTATGCCGTAACCCAAAGGAGTGGTATGAAATGGCAGGAAAGGAAGGCAGCTGCGGCCTCCAAAGCAAACAAGAGCTGTAACCCAGCCCCAACTGCACTTTGTAGTATAACCCCCCTGGGAATGAGCTCAAGCCACCTGCCAGCTTCAGAGACCTCACCTCCCAGCTCCCTCCCATTCCTTATTTCAGCCCCCCGATCAAGACAGCCGGCCGACCACACCCTATCGTCACAGACTTCCGCCAGGAAAGGCCCATTCCAATAGGGATCGTGAATTCCTGGTTCCAGTGTCGCCAGACCAGCAGCCCTCCTCGGGTTCACCGTATCACTGCCAGCCGCAGCACCACCGTCGCCCCAGGTCGGGGCACTTGTTCCAGTCAACTCCAGCAGCAGGAGCAGCTGGGTCAGCAGCCACCTCGGGCCACCTCCAGCACAGGTAAACCTGTGGTTGTGTGCCACCCAGTACGCAGGACAGTTAAGAGCCCAAGTTTGATTTCGTACCATGCCGTCAAGCCATGCGTCCTGTATTATATACCGGCCGGGGCCCGGTCAGACGTTAAGGTCAACCAGTTGAACCACCAGTGTGTCTGACCGACACGTCAAAACCTTGCCAGACCGTGACGTAGCCATCAGCCACCAGACGTCACGCGTTAGTACAATAAACCATTGATTAGTGTAATATAAATACTGGCCTCCTCCCCCCTTCAAAGATCATTACCAAACTATATTATTTGTAACACAAACATATACATTGCACAAATAAAAGTGGTGTAAAACACTTAACTTTGTAATAATGTCTGCAAGCAATAAATATCATATTCTTCAAGATGCAGCAAGTTTCCAAAGAAAAAATGGTTTAATATTAAGTTTTTTTTTCTCTAGGTGATTCCAAATCTTTCGTAAACATAAAATTACAAACTGAACAAAACTAACTTTTGATCAATAAAACCACAACATTTTTGGCAGTAAAAGGCTTTCAAATGTCTTTTGTCTTTACAAATTTATAAAGTCACCGTTGATGAGCTTTAAAAAAGGGACTTTTAGAAAAATAATATAGACTTTTAGGGACCACTGGCAACCCTGTAAAAGCAGCAGAAATAATACGAAACAGTACAGCAGGCCACAAGTATGACATGCCCAAGTCTATTATAAGAGAGACTATTAGAAACCAGCTGTTTTCCAAGGTCACACACTGTGGATTGGAGTAGAGGGATGACAAAAAAAAAAGTGACATGCTATCAACACTCCCCATCAGTCACTTTTGCTGTGGAGGGTTCGGCAGTAACCAGTCGTTGAAAATGGCATAAGCAACACAGTTTGCTCCTAGAGGATGTAGTTTTTGAACTATATGCTCTCAGAGCATAATTTTTGAACTACATGCTCTCAGAGGATATTATTTTTGAACTACACTGTTTTGAAAAGTTCCAGAGCGCATTAACTATGTCCAGTATCTATTAACAGGTTACCCAATAAAAGGGCACTAGTACCAAATGCAATCCAGCATTAAAGCAGTAACTAACTTAAAAATTACAGAATTTTTTTTCATAAGTTTTTTTTTTTTTTTAATTGGGATGCATGTGGTACATGGGTGTTTACAGTATTGTGTGCGCAGTGTTTTCTGTTTTCTGATACATTGTGTAATAATGCTGTTATAAGTTTGATTTTAACTTCTCTTTTTGGCTTTCGAGTTCGGATTGTGTTTGGAATTGATTGTATGGATTGTTGACAGCCTTCTCACATCGTGTTTAATGGAATACAATTTTATTTGTGTTTTCAGATTTCTACCTTGTGCTTTTGACTTATTGATGACCCATTCACGCATAAGTGCATAGTTCCACTCATGTCTTCTGTTTACAGTTTACAAAACAGAAAATACAGTCTACAATGGTTGTAAAACGTAAAACACCAGCCCTCCACACACAGCATGTTTGTATGTGCAAGCCTNTAAGTCAAATATAAAGCTTGTGCCACAAAAATGCTGAAAGGAATGTTCCCTGCTAAAAATTAACACAGCACTGTTAAATTTTTTTTGCATCAATGAGTGATGATTTGTAAATTTCTGGGCTGTATTTTTATCTTAAAGACATCTGTACGTGTTACTAAAAATCACAGACATACTCCGGCAAATTATTCCTGACGAAAAAATATAAGACTAAAATGTATGAACCACTTTACCTTAAAGTGGTTACTAAGGAAGCTATGCACCTTCAAAAACAGAGTTTTAAAATGATTTTTGTTACAAATATCAGGAACTACTTGAAATTAAGCAACAAATTGGTGAATAATGTTTTGTAGAATGGAGAACTTATACCTGTGAAAATTTGGTTGGTAATATCATCCCCATCATCAGTAAAATAGGGATTGCCACCCTGTGTTTAGTAATGAATCAACACCCCTATTTTCCTAATGAAGGGGGATGATATTACAAACTACATTTTCATAGGTGTAAGATCTCCTTTCTACAAAACACTATTCACCGATTCGTTTCAAATAGTTCCTGATATTTGTGACCGAAGACATTTCAAAACTTAATTTTGAGGGCACATAGCTCCTCCCTTAATAACCTCTAAGGAAAAATGATACATAAATTTTTGTCAGAAATAACCTGCCAAAGTTTGTTGGTGATTTTTAATAACAGGTATGTTGAAATAAATTAATATTTCATTAATAAATAGTCTAGTTTTTTGGCAAGAAGCTACTGAAAATTGACTTGGCTTCCAGTGTTTACATTTTTTTTCGGGACAAGGAGATTGTATATAATGTTGTGGGGTATACAGTGGAACCGCTTTATAACGATAGTCTACAATGGCAAAATAAATTAACTCTATAGCGAGTTATCGTTATAACAAAATGTACTGTGCCTCATAATTTTTTGTTATTGTATTTGCCCTTGTAGATTCTGTGTTTAACGAATGCTGTAAACTACGCATATGCCGCGACAAGTTAATAAAAAATTTTTTTAAACGTCTGACAGCGGCATTATGTAACGAACGGCAGGCGCGACCTTGCTTCCCCCTCCAAGTTTATGAAAGAGGCGCGAGGGAGTTAGTTTCCTACCAATCAGCGCGCTACTTCACTCATTCTCTCTCTCTCTCTCTGTGTCTCACACACACAAAACTGGAGATCACTGAACTTCCCTACCTACTTCCCTCTTCCCCCTTCACTTTCCACCCCTGTCTATCACCCCTCTACCCGATTCTCTTTCTCCTCAGGCCCCTCGCTCCTCTACCCGCTACCTCTCCTTCTCCTGTCTCTCGCCCCTCTACCCCCGCTCCTCCTGTATCACACCCCACTGACTACTTCCTTTCTACTCCCATGCCTCAACAATCCTCTCTTAGCTCGCCACACCACACTTGTCTCTCTCTCATGCTCACAAAGCAAACAGCAGATCAATAATACACTTCCTTCAGTCCCATGTGTAGACACTGTGAATTATCGTACCGGGAAGGGCTGGCACCATGAACAGATGTTACTTTCCCGTTCTGTTTCAACCCGCGGACAACCCACACATCTGTTCAAACGTAAACTAATTGTAGCTTTATGGTAGGTTATAAAAATACTTGGACAATCAGGAATAAAATTTTGAAGGAAATGAAAAATGTCAACATTGAAAACAGACATTTACAATAAGTGAAAAACTAATGATTTTAATGTTTTACTAGAGAAAAATGCTAATTACCGGCACATGCTTACAATTTGTTTACTTACTTAGTCACAAAATTTACATTACATTTATTTTTCCACTACTTTTATAGTGCAGAATTCACTGTGTTGTACACTTGTAATAACATCTCATAGATTGTACTTCACAATTGCATACTCAACAGTATAATTCACACAAGAGTATGTAGGCTACTATAGCTGGTTGCCATTCTGAATTTGTTTTATTTTTATTATGACCACACAATATACTAGTTATGGTTCTGTTTGTTTTATTGGTGGTGTGGGGAACTGTAGTTTAACGTCTTTCATGAGACGTGATTATTTTGCGGTTCTTCTTATAAGAGTGTGTTTTGTTGATGGAGTGGAAAATTTTGTTTGTACGGAAATAAAATTTATTTTTAACTTTATCAAAAGAACTAAATGTGATAAATGTGTCGCTGTTCGTACCGATGCAAGAAATACTCAACACACAAATATTGTTGCATTTTTTTACATAATAAATTACACTAAAAGGGTGTTTATTTAGGCCACATACATCTGAAATCCTCGTATATGATTTTGAACTTTGTTGCAATGTCAAGTGTTTTTCTTTTATTAGCACAATCCATAATTTAAACAGAACTAAGGTTTACAAAAACCGTAATACATAAAACTACACTCATGATTTAAATAGCTCAACATAAGATGCAAAAAATGCACAAACCATCATAAACAATTCCAACTGTTAGACGTAATCATGCTTATTCCCTTACACGCCTGGCACATGGAGAAGCGGCAAGTGGCAGTCTTCCTACCCTCACAACATAGAAGGAGCGGTAGGCAGATAGCATCTCGCCACCCCTCCTACATTCAACAGTACTTACCATTCCCTTCCGCCCTCTCCTAGCCTATATCCAACGTACCCCCCCCCCCTCTTTTCTTGTCCTCGACTAGCTCCACTTCCAATCGCACCCTTCCTCCTGANTCCATTTGACGCGAGTGATGCCACGTAACACAGACTAACAAAGGCTGGCTCGGGCATGGCAAATGGGTGGATGTCACTTGCAATGCAATGTGTTAAAATTTTAAAAAAATAAGAGTTTATTTACAAATGTTTGTATTGCTATAGTGAAAAGCTTCATTAACAGACTTGCATTATAAACAAAATTAAGTACCTTTCAAATGAAAGGGCAAATGACGGTGCATTTAAAAACTATCGCAATGGCGGACATGACGCTATAGACCACTCTCACAATAACGCAGTTCCACAATACTTTTATTCCGAAAGAGTCGATCCATAATTCAAATAAATTAATTTTTCAATTAAAAAACCTGTTATTTTTGCACCAGAGGCAATTAAAAACTGACTTAACACAAAAATTATGTGTTTAACACAATGTTTTATTGGGAGGGAGGAGAGTTCTTGTCATAATCTGTCTGGAACAATTTCACGAGGGCAGCGAATTTACGAGCCCCATTCTCAGGAACAGTGAGGTCTTGTAAAATTGGTCCGACTGCATTTTGATGAAAACATCACACCACATTAAAAAGAACAAGCAACCCTAAAGTTTTTATAAGGCGAACCTGAACATTTTTTGTTGCTGCTTTTAAGTTTGAAAGTGAGTGCTGTCAATTACCTGGAAGATGGAGCATGGACTGACCATCCAAAATCTGCAATTTTTAAACCTCCCTTAGCACTCAACAAGAGATTTTCAGGTTTAATGTCCCTGTGAATTACACCTCTTGTATGACAATACTCCAGAGCATGGGCCAACTGATATATATATTCAGCTGTTCTGAAAAAGAGAGAATTCATCAACAATAGACAAAATATCAACCAATTTATTTTATATAACTCTATAATAAACCAAAATTGTATGTCAAGGAGCAGCTGGGAATTGAACCCAACCTGTTTACGAAATAAAAATATAAGAGACAGACGCACTACTCTAAATTTCACAAAAAAGCACACACTAGCAGTACGATACAAGGGATGTAGTAAAATAGCCACATAAAAATGCTGTATGTTTAATTAATACTTTTGTATGGTCAAGGAATACAAGCATACTGGAAACATATTTCAACTGTTATACACCCAGGGCTCCAGCTTAGGATTTGCGTGTACTTTAAAACTTTTAGGCTGAATTGATTTAAATGTTTAAAACTAGTGAGTCAAATTTTACTCTCCATTTTTTTGGCACTGAGATTATAATTTATAATTACATGCAGTTGCACATGCAAGACCACCTTACAATATCAAATAATAATCTTTATAAACCCTAAACAGGTCATTCCAATCCTCTTATAAAATAAATAAAATTATAAATCCACTTGTTTAGTTTTCATTTTGCATAATGGCAATGATCATTTCCAAGACTAGATGAATTTCCATTCTTCAATTGGGAGTTTGCAGGTTGCAAGTGTTTGCAACAAAACTTTTGTATTAACGAGAGCACGTGAAAATAAAAGTGGAATAAACCGAAAT
Source organism: Clitarchus hookeri (assembly GCA_002778355.1). NCBI lineage: Eukaryota > Metazoa > Arthropoda > Insecta > Phasmatodea > Phasmatidae > Clitarchus > Clitarchus hookeri. Next base: position 746,029 of record NQII01000141.1, read on the forward strand.
GGCTGGTTTTGGGATTATCTGAAAATCCCACTATTGCGTTGTCAGAAACAGAGATGGAACCGACACACATGTTGTTCTAGTTATGTGAAAAAATAAGCATTGGTTCACCTTTTGCAACACTTCTATTTAAAAAGATAAATTTTTGACGTAAACTTTACTGTGAAATATGGGTCACCCTACATGAAATTATACTTAACAGTCACTTTAATAATGATGAAATACAGATCAAAGTTATCATAAAATAACAGAGTATTTCTACATCTCTCGATCAAGCCCACAAACAAGTATGTAGTATGAGAACTCAACATGTCAATCTTCTGCTAATTTAACTCTTTACCATACTCAGGATTACTGTAGCAGAAAAATTACTAACACATACAAACTGTATGCACTTTGTAAGATGTTAGCAAACAGAACTGCAACACCAAGTGTCAAATGACCGAGTTCGCTAAATGTGTTACCAATTCAACCTCAAAAACCTGCCCACTGTTTACATTAAATTGTTATCAACACAAAGTGAGGTGTGTAATTCTGACCTGGTTGGTGAATGTGGCCAACAATAATATGGAGAACACTAAACTGAATATGTACCAAGTTTGAATAAAAGAAGATATTTGTGTATATTTAAAAATACTGTTAAGTTCATTATGGGGACTATAACTCAAAAATTTGTGTAAAAATGGCTTAAAATGCATTACAAATGAATTAATTCCATATTTCTGTTTTAGCTAGTTGTGCACTGGTTATGACTACAAACATCATGTGTGAAAGAGCATGAAGTAAACACAACAGAATTAAAAACCGCCAAAGGTGATCATTAACAGATGAAGCATCAACGGGCCACTGCTCTCAAACCAAAAGCCATCAAGATTTTTTAAAACATGAAAGACATGAAGAAAAATTGAACAAATGTTCTATGCTGCTTTGTGTTGGATTTAAACACAATAATGTGCTTTTGTTTTATTTCTTTGTAATATAAGTATTTCTAAGTAGAAAAAAGTTTGAATATTAGTGCTTTGCTACATAAAAAGGAATTATAATTTTAAATGCATTATTTCATTCCTGGGTTACAGTATGTTAGAATAAGTTCATAATAATATAGTTAGGAATTAAAAGAAAAAGAACAAAAATATAATGTAATTAGTCAACTCTTGATTAACCGGGATAATGGTGAGGAGGAAGGGTAAAGCAAATCAAAATTGCAATCAACACAAAATATATCTAAGAGGCATACATTGAAAATGGAAAAACTGCATGCACTAAATCATGTACATACATCTGACAGAAAAATCAGACCTTTTATTGATGAGAGATACATTTTCTTAATAGAGAGACTTATGAGCAAAATTATATCCCAGTTATGCATAAACAGCCACTAAACTTGTTAAAATGTAACGAAAAACTAGACCACTGTCGCACCTCATGTATGCGGAAAAAACAGTGCAATTGAGTCCCATGTTTACCTTTCCCGTGGCAAAATTAAACTTATACACTAATAAAATGGTAATATATTTAAACAGGTTGACTCAATTGCGCTGTCTTCAAAATCATACTTCAGGTCTCCAACAGATAGTGCAAAAACTAGAAAAATGGCAGCACTGCATTACAGCAAATGAAACACCAGGTGTGAAGACCATTTTGAAACATACTATCACGGTCAAATTTGTATTGATGAAACGTGCATTTATTTTAATTGATAAATGTGTTGTGACTGAAAAACAGTAATTAAAGCCAGATGATTAACAACAGCATTTCCATGCAAAAATAAGCAGTATAATGTGTACTGCTTAAAGGTGCTTCCTAAAGTGGTACAGGCCGAGTGAAAGGCTGGGGTATGTCATATTAAATGACTTTAGGCATGTCTCCGCCACCTTTCACAATATTGCCGTTTGAAAAGAAGGATGATGTCAAAAAGAGAAAAGGATTAAATTAATAAGAGAGAGTTTTTGACAAACCATATTTATCCACAAGATGGTTGCCCTTGCATAATGTCTGCACCTGTATTTCCAGGCCTGAAAATCTTAATTTTTTCACTCGAAGGTTTGCCTTTGCATAACGGTCGTGCCATATAAATGTTTCAGTAAATAACTATTTTCAACTTTTTAGTAAAATAATAGGAATACAAAATTATGCAACTGTAAATGATTCACATTAACTCATCACTGTGTGTTCCTCGTGTCTTGTCCTCTTATCACTTCTTGTTCCCCCCCCCCCCCCNTCTTCTTTCACTCTCAGTTCCCAGTCAAACATCAGCATAGATACAAGCTGTTGGGGAAATGGTGAAGGAAGGTAAGTGCTAGAAAAGCCTAATGTCACACATTACGGCATACTCATCGTGGACGAAGTCAAAGTTGCTGAAATGATTTTCCTTCTTACAATAAATGTGCTGATTGCAGAACAATAGCAGTACTGAACAAGATTAGCAGTGTACAATGGAATCCACGAGCTGTAAAACGTGTGTATATAATCACTTATATCATCCACAAACATGCCATGAAAAATATGTTTTGTTCTTTGTTTTCTCAGTCCAAAATTTCTTGCTACCCACCCTCACATTACAGCACCATCTACTTCCTCTTCCCTCCTCTCCAGCATCATGTCTTGCTGCTGTCCTATTCAGGGTGAAGTTCCATTCATAAGAGATGGAGCGGAAGGAAAAATATTGATCAGTGTATAACTAAAGGCGGAAGGTAAGGAGTGAAAGAGAAACAGAGACAACTGAATTATGCTGCCCTCACACTGTCAATTTTTAGAACTTCCCCCTTTAACCGAGTGCTGGAGATAGAGGCAGCCGGCCGGTAGTGAGTGACAATTGCCAACCACTTGCCAGCAGGCAAAAGTTGCACTCTGTATTAAATTTAAATACGGCATTGGCATATAAAATGCCAACATTTTAAAATATCTGAAGATTTACTGCACTTTCAAACATTATTTTAACACAACTCTGTTAATAACTTCCCCTCCTCCTCTCACTGCCCCCCAAGTGTTGCACAACAGCACCGCTGAATGCGAGTGCAGTTTGCAAGGGCACATTTATAATACTGTATTGATGCATAAAAACAAATTTTTACTAAGATTCTTGTGTTTAGGTCTATAAAGTATAAACTGTTTATGGAAAGGAAAAATGGTCTGGCTAAGCTACAAGCCATTTCATTTGACCCAGAAAACCAAGAGTTGACAATTTTAAACTATGTATGCATATAGACTTGGATGTCATCCTTTATTGTATTGGGTTTTGTTTTCATTGATGATAGTACTATATATTAACATTTACAAAATGCCTGTTCAGTTGTTATTGCCACTAACATTAAAAAGAGAAAATTGCTCTACACAATAAAATATTGATACTATTTCACTGACTCATAATTTTTATGACCCAGAAGAAGCTGCTACACTTACACCTAAGAAACAATTTTCCAATAAAGTCAACATATTCCAATCATGATGATAACCAACAAATAATTAAAGACATTAACTCAGAAGTGTAGAAAATATTTACCTCTGTTCATCAAATCTTCCATTTGGTTGGCTACGTAGTTCTTTAAACACTTCTCCTTTTGGTGCGTATTCTAAAATTATGTAGACTCGTGTGTCATCATGGAAGTAGCCAAACAATCTCAAAATGTTCTCATGCCTGCAGACAATAATCACACCATAAAATTACTTAACATTTGTTTCTCAGATAAACATCTGTATATTTACAAATAGGCATGTGCAAGTGCATTTGCATACATGCAAAATGGAATCAAGGTAATAATGTTGAAAACATTGAATTATGACAAGTTGCAGAGCATGATGTGCAAAAAACTTTATTTGAACATAATGCCCTCTTTCTGTTATGACGGTGATAAAACACAAACATGCTATGCTGTGCTCTGAAGACTAAATAAAAACAAATCCCTATAAATTTATTTTTTAATCAAATTAGGTGGAGGCATTACTACCACCATTAAAGACTGTGGGGGAAAATGGGAAGGAAATAGAATGTCATACATTTTTAGTAAACAAGAAAAACCTAAAAAATTAATAACTCTTTAAAAACCTAAATTAGAACTGTGGGGATAATGCTTCATGGGTTTCAATTTCACAGAAAAGAACTCGCCGTCATTTCCATTAGCAAAGAAAATGTGCTTATTCAATAAAAAATTGGGAAGAGTAAATTATTAACTCTCAGCGAATGAAGGACGGCTTCACTTGTGGGAAACTGGTCATAGGATTTAAAATGTGATTATTTCAGGCAAAAAGCTGTAGCTGATTATGCAGCTTTGAGAATATTATTTCTAAGTTAGAAAAAAATGTCGCAGAACATTACTGCAAACCTCGCCAAGTTTATAACTATAACGAAACAGGCTTCAATTACTAGAAGTTTCCTACGAAAACTCTTGATTCAATAAGGTTATTTACACAATTACTAAGGCGTAGGGTGAAATTAAAGTGAAAACAATTAAAGACCGGTGTAAGTTTTGGCTAGCAATGGTGGTTGAAAAACATCAAAATTGAGGCTTCAAGTCAAGACGAAAATACACCAGCAACTGAATTAATTAACGAGTGGCTTACTGGAGATAAACTACATAATCAGCGAAGAATTAGACGACAATCAGATCATTACAGATGTTACCCATAGTGCAAACAACAGTGGAAATATGACTAAGCTGAAGAATATTAACCTCCCCCCCCCCCNCCCCCCCAAGTATCCCAAGGAGATCCTAAGCAGACTTTTAGTGTGGCTATTCGACACATTGAATAAAACTTTTTGCACTCCAGGTCTCCTGGCCAAAGTGTACAAAAGAGACAGGATTGTATGGATGAGAGAGTTGTTTCCAACTACTTGCCAGCTCTGATGAAATACACACTCTATAAACTCTCTTGTGATCCTCACCTGTTCACTGTGCAGTAAATATTTTATTGTACAGTTTGTTCATTTGCACATAACCTATCCTTATCATCTATATTATGCATATTAAGAATACAACAGCAGAAAAGAAGGTACCTAAAATTTCATAGAACTTCTTCAATGTCTCACCTAACTGTATTAAACTACATCTTCCTGTTTGTTTCATTTTTTTTAACAGACAAATATTTTATCACGTGTTTTGCAAGATGTACTAGCGTACTGCGGTACAATAAACCATTTAGATGATTTTGGTATACTTGACACTTTATTTTCTCTTTTCATTACTTCAAACAATATCTATTTAACCAAATACGCATCACCACTGAAGTAAACAACCACGGGCGGCCGAGGTTGTATCAGACTTGACGTCACGGAGTCAGCAGGTGCAACAGGCACGTTTTGGCGGGCGTTTTAAATGTAAAACTTTCATTCAATCATAACTTTTTAAATTGTGATACTTTGTAAATACATTTCTAACACATAAATGAATGAAAACAAAGTACCAGCAAAAAATGTGCATGTTGCCTATTCCCTTCGTTGTCTTGTTTATTTACTTCAATTCCTTCAACCTCATCATTTTGTACAAAATTTTTGTAATTTAAATTTTTTTTTCATTCTCTATCCTTTTTTTTTTTACTACTTTCCAATTTTTTTTCCAAATTATTAAACCTATCATTTTGTTCTACTCTACCTGATTGCATTTCTTTTTGAATGACTTCATTTCCCTTTTACATGGCTTCCAACTTTTTGAATAACAATCTTATTGCTAGTTCCGTACTGAATGTTTGCCCCTCTACTTTAGTTTCCTGAATTACAGCGTCTTCAAATACTAAAAATTCTATTTTTTCCTCGTCACTCATCTTATAACAGAAATTCATACAAATTTTTTTTTCGATAGGTACTTACAAAAGTACTCTTACAAACTTGCAAACACAATTTTTTTTTTCCTAACTCCACGATGTCTCTCATTGTGGAAAATTTCGCCCTGCATCTGCAGACATATTTCAGATGTTCTCAGCATACCTTGGACAATCCATTTCTTCTCTCCCAACGTCTCAACATGTAGCAAAAATTCTTTCCTGGGTGGGTCCTTCCCTTTGCCGAAGTCCGCTGCTTCTGAAGATAGTAGATATAAAAGTTTGCTCTTCAGTCACATGCATGGGTCACCAGTTGTTACATTTCAATTCATTCAAAAAGGTAGTCAGTTGTAACCTTTCATTAAAAATCAGTAATCGCAATTCAAAACTTCTCAACTTTTATTACACTCGTTCTTACTTTCAAATAAATTGACAAATAAATAATTCTTCTTCTAACACAATAACTCAATATTATTACTCTTCCATCGTTAATTATTCACATTTAAAATGTATTACAGTAATGATTTCTTGAAGATTAATACATATTCCTCACATTTTACTATGTTAAAATACACACACCCATCTTTGGCTGTGGTGTTAATCATTCTGTTAAAAAAAAATTGTTCAATATTACTTCGGCCTTGCTGATGTTACCTGTCCTCCGATTGGCTGTTGTCTGATCACACCACATCTCTCCACCAATCAGCGATGGCAAGATGAGAGACAGCCAGGATAATTTTCTTTTGTGCTTTTGTTTAATACACATTGAATACTTTTACCCTTTAGGAAATAATGAATACTAACAAACAAAATTATAATACTAAATATTGTTTAGAAACAAATGAAATATAATTACACATGATCTCTAAGACAGTAAACTATTAAAATTAACCAAATATTATATTGCATTGTGTTTAACTCATAGAATAAAGCATAATTTGGAAATTATATTAAATGAAGTAACAACATAAGCAAGTATTCCGTAATCATATCTAATTAAAATGTCTCTGACCAACAGTAAACATAACCAATCAAGAACACCAATGTTACACATTGTACTATCCCCTGCTAGTGGGTCTGATCTAAAAATACACACAAATAATGCACTTATGCAAACCACTCAACCCTCTCTTCCAAGATGCCAAATTTTCTTGGTACAAAACTGCCATTGTCACAATCAAAATATAATAAAAAATATTTTCATTACCAACATAGCATATGTGTTTCAATGTTGTATCTCTTACTTAATATGAAAAACTAAACAACTCAGTAAAGAGTGGTCAAAAAATGTGACCAAGATAGCTTACCGAGTGTTTTTATATTGCAACATGCGTGACCAAGGAGATGGGAGGGGACATGCTGGCTGATGCAGTTCAGACAGTGACACCCCTCCAATGGTCCCCACCTGGTTGGCCATGAGAGGATGGGTATAGTTCATTTCATATAAGAAGGTCACATTCTGACAGTCAGTGAGTGGCAACTTGACTTATTCAAAACAAACAACGTGCTATTTACAAAATCCTGTATCAGCTGATGCACGAATGAACAAAAGTTAATGTTATGTTGGCTATTCTGAGTGCACTGCCGATGCACATTAGACAAGCTTAAAATACCTGATAACAAAGAGTTCCTAGATTAATTAATATGGTACAGAGCATATGAGGATGCCATGCTGGTTGCTAGGTAATCATCATCCTCCTTGCCAGCCATGTAATGGGAGGAAATGAGGTCACACTAGCAGTGCTGCAGTATAATTTGAGGGCAAATAAAGCTTATCCCTTCAAGGAAGTCAGATGAATAATTAATCTATTTCAACCACGAATGTGATCATTTTTAAAATGAAATGGATGCGCTTAAATCAAGCTATTAAAAATATTTTTTAACATTAGTACCAATATTTTCTTATACAACCATAATAATTATGACTGCCCTACTTGAAGGTTTTCTTGCAAAATGTGCTGAATAAAAAAATTCAGAATAAAAATACGCTTAACAAATTATTAAATACAGACCTACAAATTGGCTTTTAAAAACATTTAAGTTTAGCAAATTATTTTAGTGTTACAAAATATGTTCATTCTTCTCTCATTTGCAACATTGATCGTAATGTTCCAACTATTTTGGTAGTGTGTGCTCTACATTTTAACGAGTTCTGTATGTTGTATAGTCTGGTACGCTACTTCTACCCAAAGGTTCCATTATTATGCTAACAGATAAACTAAAACATAAAACTTAAATCTGGAGGTGGCACACATATCCATGCCTTGCCCAAGACTTGAACCTAAAGCTTTTAGCAAGTCTTATAACTGAGGTCCTGAATCTAGTTCAATGGATAGCATGGTTTGTAGGGAGAAAAAATGACATGACTCATGATATTTTAACTAGGGTCAGCCACACCCATTGGGTGAGGAAACTAGACTGTCCAGTGCACCAATCCACAGATGTGGCACCAGTATGGTAAATGTAGCAGATGTTAACTGAGGAGAAATTTGCATTCCCTTTAAATTGTCATGTGCATATGAGTATTTAACTGAGATGCCCCATGAAATACACCTAATGTCAATGAAGACCCTCCTGTTCCACCCAAAACATATGATGCCTCCTCTCCATCCTATACCTTGCCCTTCTCGTACGTGTGAAGGAACTATCTGAGGAGATACACACAGGAGTCAGCAGCAATCAGGCATGTAGCAGAAGCCAGATTATCTATCATTACAGGGGTGGGACAGACATTCGCAAAAAAAGGAGTGCCTGACATATCCAACAACATATCTCCTGGAGAATGAAACGTAGAGTAAACCTGCAGATCACATGCACAAATGATTAGGTTTCCCTGATACAGGTCGCACCCACATGCTCAGTATAATGTTAATAAACCTGACCATATACGATACAACCCTGCCCCAGAAGGTGTGCAGGGACAAGCACCTGCAGCGAAGCAGGACCTCATAGATGTAAGAGCACAAGGTGAGTAAAGAACCAGTTACTAAGAAGAGTAAAAACCTATCAAACTGTACAATGACAAATTAAAAATAACTGATCAACATTTTCTTTAACCCAATTGGCTAAAGTTCACATTTTTATATGCTTTGTTACAAAAAAATTATATGTACTTATAATAAATGTCCAAAAATTTAGAAAGTAAGACAATAGATAAAATTTAATATAGTAATACATCCAAGAAGTATAGTTTACACAAAATTAACAAACAGAAACAAGTCTACTGCAATTAACTTACCTGAGATGAGACTGAATTTCTATTTCTCTCTGGAGCTGATGTTCTACATTAGCTTTCTGTATGTGAGATTTAAAAATTACTTTTAAAGCAACAACAAACTTGGAACTTTTTTCTCTTGCTAAATATACATTACCAAATTTCCCTTTGCCAAGTGGTCTGCCTATCTCAAAATCCATTAAGCTCCACCTAAAAAAAAAAAAAAAATCCACAAAATTAATTTTTTTATTTTAAATAACTTAAATAACCATAATAACAGCACGCTACAACACAGTTACTCAGCTTACATAGATTTGGAAGTTGTATCCGACCCATTTGTACCACTAGGTAAGTTTTCACGAGTCTCAGCGACATCAGATTTAATACACTTTGAAGCATTTGAGTTGGAAACACCACTGTTTTTAACAGTTCCAATAACTTCTTTCGTAGAAGCCAATATTGTAGAAGTTACTGGTTTAATATGCGCAGTTTCATTACAAGAATCCTGCTGAACAGATGCACTAGAGCTTGAGGAGACAGGAACAGATTTTCTGGAAAATGTATCACTACACACTGTATCTGCACTTTTACATTTTTCAGAGATTTCATTTTCAGCATCCAAATGACTCCTTACTGATGCACCAGTATTCACTGGCACACTTTTCCTTTGAGCACTGCAAGAATGAGAGACTTTAGGTAAATTTACTGGTACACCCCGAGACACACTGCAGTTATTCTTTGGTGCAGTTCTAGAAGGTGCACTCTTCATACCAGGAGCCACAGTTCTAACAGCATCACTCAACCCACTCTGAACACGCACTCCAGATTTACCAGCATCAAGATTGGGTTCCAAAGTCTTCAACACTGGTCCATTCCCATCTGCAGGTCGCAATTTCTTAAGATGGTCAACAGATGTCAGTATACTCTGATGTTTCTTGTGCACACACAGCGGCTGTGATGTTTGTGGGATATGAACATTACCAGAATTCAACCTGTTTGACAACAGCAAATAAAACCAATTGAGATACTTCAAAACATTTTCAACAGACTTGTGCATGAACATAACAGACTTACTCTAAAGTATTTATTTACTGCAATTTCTAAGAAACTACGTACTTAAAGAAAATTTATAATAGTTTGAACAATTGTGGACATACGCCTTGCAAACACTTAGTTGTAGTCTCAGAAAACCTACTAGGTAAAATGAAGTTAACTAGATTAAAAAAATTAAGGGTTAAGGTTACAATTAGTCCCCTAGGCTACCAAAAATATGTAAAAAGACAAAAATTTAAGTACTTATATTCTAGTACTTGCCGACAGGCACACACACAAAGGACAACATATTTCATACGGTTAAAAAATAACTTTGATTAAAAAATGGAAATTAATTTAATAATAATGAACTGAGCTTAAGTTTGCTGTATGTAACACACATATAATTTCAAGAAGGAATCCAGCCAGAGAACAAATAACAAAATGACACAACAGAACGAAAATGTAACATACACTTAATTCTGAGCAGGTGGCATCAGAAAAATGACAACACAACCCGAATTGAGGCCAAACAGACAAACAAGTAAGGAATATGAAGAATATTACCAAAAACTGGATGAATGATCACAGCACAAACAAATACAATGGCTGGAACAGTTGTAAATATGGATGACACAACGACAACAATACAGACAAAACATAACAAGCTTCCTACAGTCTGTATGTGTCTTTCGGGTTGTGTGCCTGAAGACTTAAAAAAGATTGCAGTTCCTGAAATGTAGCATATTCTTGTCGTCTAAAGCAGCTTGCTATTTTTCGTCTGTATTGTCATGTCGTCCATATTTACAACTGTTCCAGCCATTATGTTTGTTGTTCGTCCAGTTTTTGGTACTATGGTTCATATTCCATACTTGTTTGTTTGGCCACCAATTCTGGTTGTGTTGTGTCGTTTTTATTGTGTCATCTGCTTGGAATTAAGTGTATATTATATTTTTGTTGTGTTGTTTTCCGACTTGATTCGTTCTTGGAATTATATGCGTGTTATATGTTTGTCGACTAGAGCTAACTCGGGTTCATTCGTTATTATTTACTTTCTTTAATCTAAGTTATTTATTAATCTAGTTACTTAATTTTACCTAGTAGGTTTTCTGAGACTACAGCAAAGTGTTTGCGATGGCACATGTCCATAATTGTTCAAACAATTGCATGAATCGTTCAAACAAGAAAATTTTTATGTAATCACCCTGTTGGTTTAGCTTAATTTTTCAAATGAGTGATTCCACACCAAATTAATCTATGAAACTTTCATGGCTGTTATTATCATCACAATAAGGTTACCAAACAGTCAAAATATACAATCTAGATTTTCACATGCACTTGTTTGAAGGCAAAAACTGCAAAAATAAATTAATTAATAAACACATGAATGTCATTTACTGCTGTAAGTTTCTTGGCAAATACAGTAGAGTACATTATTGTAAATTAAAGGAGAAAACTTATTAATCTGTGCCAGTGTTCAGCCACACATTATTAAATCTGAATTAAAAAGGATATAGAAAAACTTCTTGTAAATGGTTACCCTACTGGCATCATAAAAAACACTAACGAACAAATCTCACATCAGCCCATAAAGATGACTGTAAAAACAGTAGGAACACAATGGCCATTCCATGTTGTGTATGGTCATTCAGAACAATAGTGGCAGAGTAAACAAACATTGACAAAAAACAGCTTTCCAGGCCAATTCTACATTAACAAGAATAATTACCATGGTGAATTCAATAGACAATTTGCTGCAGAGACTCATTTCAATCCAGTACAACAGATTATAGCTTTTGCTTTGTTTTAATTTATACATGAATTTTAAAAAAGTCCATCCAGCCGTTTGCATTGGCACTCCACTTGACACTGGTGTCACAATCCAGCCACCAAAATCAGACTTGACAGCATTGACTGTAAGGAAGTCTGTACCAAGAATGACACATTTAACCAGACCTTGACCACTAATGCTGTTGAATTTTTGTTTGCCAAGACTCATGCACAATATGGCATGTTGGTTGATTACAGAACTAGCCTGCAGATGTTAATTCAAAAATTTTGACTTGCAATGGTAGCACAGGTAACTGAACTTCATTGCTTTCAAGCATTATACATATTTCTTCTTTCAAAGAGCTCATTTGGCTGCACTGTCCAATGAAACAGATGGGGGGGGGGGAAGGATAGGGGAGGAAACCACAAAATTTAAATAGCAGCTCAGGGCACAAGACCTCAAAGTTCCTCATCTTAAAGCAGGAATTCACGTTCTAATTCAGTGAGCCAGTCATGATACAGCAACTGATCTTAGGCAGACAAACTGTCTGTTAACATTAAGAGTGCATAGTATCAAACATCTCCATCTAGTGACAACCCTAGTATAAATTCTCTTGAGGCATTCGTTGCCCCTGCCTAGCTGAACTTAAAATTCTGCAACTGATTAGTCCAAGTATAGTAAGTTAGCTGCTAATTCATCATGTCTGTTGGATAATTTTGGTTACTGGGACTCAGCACTTGTGTTGTGATCGTTGTGTAAGGTTAATGTGCTTGGTTTTGACCACGTGTCTGAATCCTGTGACTGTCATATTACTGCTTGATTTAGGCATTTCTTGATTATTCACTCTAGGATAGGTGACTAAATATAGGAAATGGTACCTGGTTAAAGACTGACCTGTTGCTGAATGGACGTTGATGGCCTAGGAGAACGTGGATTCATATACTCAGCTTTCTCTCCCATTCCCAGGACTTGGATGTGCAGATGGCAACTGTTCTGTAGAATCGGAAGGCCGTTCGTTATATCTGCTATGACTGTTCATAGCATTGTTTGAGTCTTGATTTTGGTTGTTTCCACCTGCTGCCTTGATTCTGGTAAACATACATGGTCATTTTGGGATCCAGACCAACTTCCCTTGGTGGCCTTCCAGCCTTTACTCTGGCAGTCTGCAGACTTAGATTTACAGTATTGACATTTAGGCTCTTCTGCTGATTAAGTGGAGGCTAGTTGACCGGAGCAGGTATGTCATGGTATAGTTTGCTGTGACCTTCAGCCTCTTGAGTCTGTCACATGTCAGAAGCTGGTCTTTGAACTCAATTGATGAGACTTGACACTGCACAGTTGATTTGGTACAGGATAGTTCTAACACAGAAAAATAAATTCCTTGCCAGTGGTCATACTGCTCCAAGCTTAAATGTATCCCTTAGGTTCAACTTAGTCTCCATACTCCCAAACTGCTTTCAAAACCCGGCCTTAATATGCTCATATGAAGTGAAGTGTGTCTTTTACTTCCCTCCAAAATAATGAGTTCAACTTTAGGACTATCACTAGGCATTTTAGGGCCCTGGGTCTGAAAGTCCGAAAAATTGACAATACTCCTCAAATTGTTCCCAGGACATTGCAGGGTTTTTCAGTTGTTTTTCCATGGAATACAAAGACACCTCACACCCAGGTCTAGCTGGTTGGTGCACTATGGCGGCTGTGGCAACGAGGAAGCAATTATTTACTATGATTCCTTAATGCACAAACCTCTAGGAGGTTGATTGGGAAACCAATACTTGATTTCTGTACTGCCACTTTTCTGTACTACTACGCCAGTGTTCCCTTGGGTATTATGAAGTAAAGTATTACCTTATTAATATTTCTATAAAAGTGCCACTTCAGAATATCGTGAATGATGTATACCACTACAGTTAAAACAACGGGTGCATTACGTGTAAATTTGTGGGGTGATGACTACAGTAGAACCTTGCTGTTGCAACCTCTTATCAAGACTATCTCTCCTTTACAATATGATTTTGAGGAACCGTAAAAATTTGGGTTAAAAAAATTAATTTGAGAGAAATAGGCAGAAAAATAAGTTTGCTGCACATTGCATTTCTCGTTGTGAAGACTGTATTGCAAGCAGCACATTATCTAAAAATAGATATCACCCTCTCTAGGCTGTCAGCACTAGTTAATATCCATTGACTGCCCACCCCTTCCCATCAGATTGCTGAGTTTCCATGCAGCATGTATGCACACTACCATTAGGTCACGTGCTTGTATTGCCATTGTGATCTCGCTTGCTTGTGGATACTACCTTCTGTCAACAAGGTCTGCAAGCCTAAGCCTACTGAAAAGTCCTGAGCTCCGAGCTCAAGCTACTTTTATTACATACAAAAACGTTTTAGTCATTTCTCCAACTCTGCACCACAACTGAGAGTGACGAATATTTTGTCCTTATATATGTTGCTGTTGCCAATGCCGGTGTGTTTCCCATCAGTGTTTCAGTAATACACAGGAAAAAGGTGTGTAGTCATTTTTCCATCAGTAGTGACAAGGTTGTGTGTTGGTCATGTCATAGCCCAGCTCCCCTACTCACAGCATTTACTCCCTTCCCCACCCAGAAACAAAGCAGTGCTTTCTCACATGTTTAAATTTCCCTTCCCTTGGTTAGCTGTTGCTAATTGATACTCCTCCAAACTATGTTTATAGTGTACAGAAGACGACAGCTAACCATGACCAGGCTGTGGAAGAACGGGCACAGAGGCAAGGCACAACACTTTTTTTGGGAGGAGGGGAGTGTCACATTTCAGTATGCCACAGTGTAATAAAAAAGACAGCCATCCACCCCAGTCACAGGCATTATTTTAATAGCCTGTACAGCATGCCGCAATGGCTTTTAGCACACAAGTTATTTTATTAAAGTATTTTCCAAATTTATTACAATCACAACTACTCGACCAAACCAAGTGTGCATCTTAAAAATACGTAGGTCGCTTTGCATTGCAGTGTTGATGCTTCCATGAGAGTGTGTGGGCCGATGTTTATTTCGAGTGCTTGTGCTATCAATTACTGTGCATACACCAACATACCAGCACAAGTTTGCAGTTTAAAAGCAAGGTTAAACCAAAAATGGCTGTAGTTTTCTGTATTGAACCATATATCATCAGGAAGTAAGGCAAGCAATGCAGTTTCTGCAAATAAGTTACAACTAGGAGCGTACAGTCGAACCTCTATATAGCGCACATGTAAGTAACAAAAACGGTGATCTTAAGTAAAAGTTTTCAGGAAGCGTCAAAAAGACGCAAACGTTTATGAGAAGAATAAAATATCCTTGCTAAAATGAAAAAATTGCAATGAAATACAAGTCAGCTGACTTTACGTGTGCCACCATGGGCTGTCAGTGTGTTGGATAAATGAAGACCTTATTGTAGTGAGTGTACAAACAATTGTTTCTGTATTAATTAATGAAATTTTAGTAAGAAAGTTCTTTGCACTGGCCAAAAATGTACGCTGGTCAAATTTTTATTTATTGTGGCGTATGATACAATTTATACGGTTTTGGGACAAGTGGAGGTGCACGTCCTTGTGGTACGTGCACCTCCACTTTCCGGAAGACTACTTCCTTTAAAAATAAATTTGTATTTTGCTAATAAATCTTTTGATTTTTGCTCAAAGTGTTATTAAAAACGGATTTTGTGCTTTTTAAAAGTGTTAGGTGCGCTCAATGTTTGAAATTTTTTGTCAACAATGTGAAGTTGTTTAAGGTTTTATAATGTATTTTTATCCAGAAAACTCCTTCCTATTGAAATAAATTGAAATTTTGTTAATAAACTGTCATTCTTGTGGAAAAATGCCTTCAGAAATGGATTTAGCACTCATTAAAAGTTAAGCGGGGCACAATGTTTAAACACTTTTTTTTCTAGTCAACTAGAGATTGTTTATGGTCTTGTGGGTTACCATTTCATTTGCAAAACATCTGCCTAGTGAATAAAGTTAGTATTTAACCAAAATAAAAGTGTTATTTTGCACCACCAAAGATAAAAGACTGTCTTAACGTAAAAAAAAAATTCCCAACTTGTGCTATAATAGGTAAATTTGAATTTAATGAATCCAGCAAAATAGAGTAAAGATTTTCAGAAACCATGATATTTTGTAAAATTGGAATTCTACTGTAATAAAGTCTGTGATAAGGAAAAAGTTTTGTCCAATATGTGATGCTACTAAAAGGGCCCTGAACAAAACAAGGTGTCCTCTGAGCTGCACTGCTGTTGGCAAACTGATTCAAAATTTATGCTGCTAGACTCATCTACACCAAACACAGAACTTCTTGGCATCTCAAGGTCAGTCGACCAGCGGCGCTCCACCCATTGGGTGGTGACAGTAGTCTATCACTGCTTTGCACTGTTGCCTAGTTTGCAGTGTTACCATGGCCACAGCAAGTCAATCAAAATGTTTCTTAGATGCGCTCAAAAAATTGAGAAAAATTTTATTAAAATTCAGTTACTTTTTGTAAGAGGCTCATTTTGCTGAATAAATAGGTGAAAATTCTAAATCTGCATCTTTATCTGTTCCTGTTTTACATTATTAAGGAGACTGCATGACAGCTGGCATAAACTCACAAATATTTTTCAGAATAGAGGACATTATTTGTTCTTCCCCCGACAGGAAACAATATTTCTTAGGTAGATCTAAATGTGCTCATTTTGCTTTGAAAGTAGGCGACAACACAGTATGACTCTGTTCACAAACAAGGCCTATCTATAATGTTAAGTGTGAATTTTTTTTTTTTTTACAAAATTATTAAACAAATAATTTTGCTGAAGTATAAAGTTTACACAAAATTAAGAGTTTAACAGCAAGACAGTCTGATGTCTGTAAATGTACAGTGCGACATATTACGACAGCTATGTGTGAGAAAATAAATTATACGGTTTCAGCAAGTTCCAAGGCAAAATAGTTGAAAAGCGTATTTTTTTATTAACAACTCGAATGACAGGAGGAAGTTTTTGGTGAAAAGTAATTACATTATAACTGCATGGACAAGGAAGAAGAGTTTGTGATGCAATTATAAGCTACAGCAGAAACAATGAATTATTATTTATATACTACATGCAACTGTAAGTAAATGAAAATTATTACATCTATGTGTGTTTAATAGATGTTGATAATCATTAAGTTTAATTGTCAAAACATGTATACTACAAAAGTTAAAATTTAGTAATTCGCTGCTCAAACAGTTTCCTAATGGATATAAACTCCCACATGTCACATGGTTTATAGATTTCTCGTGCTGCTAAATTCAAACGTGTTTTTATGTAAAGAATTGTAATTTACATATCTGCAATTCTGATTACATGACATGTATTATGATGCGATGAATGCATGATGTGGCAATAGTGCTTGGTAGAGCTCACCAGTAGGCTGACCCTCAGCGGCCAAGAAGTTCTGCGCTGGGTATAGTGGCAGTTTGTGCATGCTATTCAAATTCCCCAAACTTTTGGGTAGCACCTTGTAAGCCACGTTACCAGCTCTGCCATGCAACACAGGCAAGCTAAAATAGCCTAAATAAGTTTACTCAGAAAGGAGGGTGAGGGAATGGCTGGGGTGATAGGGCTATGTAACTTTGTAAAGTATCAAAATCCAAAATTAAAGAGCTAATTACTAAAATTTTAAATAATTGTACAAGTTAACAAGTTAAGATTTACCAACAATTTACACAAATTTATGCCATGTGTTGTATTTAATTTTTGAGTTAGAGCCTACATAATCGTAATTCCCAAACCTATTTAGTACTTACAATTTTTTTTACTATTTTCTATCTACTAAAAGCAAAATAAATACCACATTACTTTGCATGAATGATTATACAGGTGATACGAGCAATGGCAGTTATACTACATACATTAGAAGATACTCTTAATTTACCATCCTGCTCACTAGAGCATACAAATAAATATTTCAAGCAACAGGTTGAAAACTGCAATTACAAATAATTTAGTCTCAAGCCTACAAACACCTGCAATACTATACGGAAGGCACTTAAAACAAAAATGACCTAAATGTGTGACTTTATACAGATGCTGAGTTTTTGCATTACTTTTAATTGCTAACATTTCATAATTGAACATTTTTCCATCTCCGAGAACAGCAAACATATTCTATAGTCAATTCATGGTTACTTCCAACTTTTCTGAAGCCCTGCTGAAGTTCGACTTGAAGGATATTCCTCCATCTCACTCAAACAAAGCTTAACTGATTATTACACCAAAGGGACAATGCACCACATTTGTTCATGCTCAGTCCAATAATATCTTGCATAAAGAAGATTTATCACTAGGTGTCACCAACCAACCAATTTCCTCTCTGGTTTTATTTATATTAATTGTAAATGAAATATTTTAATTTATAGATACAATATTAGTAAAATTTCAATTTAACCAAACATAAGGTACTTTTATGATAACACAAGTATAAAACGCTTGTGATTCAGGACATTTTAGGAAACAACCAAGTGATTTTTAAAGGTTAGATTCAAACAGTGTGAAGGAACATTAGCCTACATTAGAATAACAAATTCAACATTCTACCTTCATCATATAAAAAGTAACGTATGCCTAAAAGTGTTCCGGTAATTTTTGAAGGCACATCAATTAAAGCAAAACTACAAATTTTTCAAATGTATACAAGTGTAAGACAAGGTGAATTTATACTATGTAAGCATTGCACAAGACCAAAGAAATTGGTGCATAATACACAACAGTGTAAATTCGAATAATATAAATGTATGCAGATTGTACTAACAGCAATAGTTATACATTCAAATATATTGATAGATACATTAAAATTAAGAACCTACCATACTTACTTACCTTTGGGTCGCACTTTCCATCCCAATTGTGTCAAAAAATGGGGTGCAACTTTTATGCGAGGTGAGACTCTTACACAAAGTTTTTCAGTTGAAGTGTTCAAATTAATAATTTTTGTATGGTTCAGCATGCATGTAAATAAATAGCATGTGTTTGTTTTTAATAAATAAAACATCCACAAGAATTATTTGCATTCCTACATAAAACATCTTGCACAAGTAGGCCTAATGTGAACAATAAAGTGTAGTGCCAGATGGCAACTGCAGTGATCCACTGTCACTTTTCTTGAGTTGCTGCCTGAGCATTCAGTTAAGATCGTTAGATCTAAAAATAAACCAAGTAATGGCTTTTATTAGCCTGTGAAAAATATTTCTATTGGAGTTGAAAATATAGATTTACCAATACTGGCATGACCCATACGCAAGTGCGAGCCTTACAGAGAAAAAAGAAAAGCACATATTTAGCCTGAAAAATACAGGCATGAACTTTATACGAAGGCAACCCTTCTGCGGGCAAGTATGGTATTTTCTATACACGTATACATACATTTCTCCACATGTTTGACTGACTGTCTGCAATTTGTTACTGAGGTGGTTTCGTGCAGCTGAAGTAGAAGAAACACCCATTTTAACAGCATGTGGACGAGATTTATTCTCTTTTCCTTCCATAGTACCTAGGAACATAAATAACATATGAAAAATTACCAAGGTGTTTAACCACATTTCATGTAAACATCCAGGGCCTGTTTCTAGAAGAAAAAGTCTTACAAATGAAGAAACTAGCATGTAGCAATATATAGTAGTTTTGCATTTCTTGAAAAATATAGCTAGTTAAAATACAGTTTACAAACCCAGTTTCTAAAAACCTCTCTTGCCTGATGTTATAAAAACAATCTCAATAATACTTCAGTAGTGACTGGTTACAACCTGGTAGCAAAGGATAAGAGGGTAATGAGTTTATAAGTAATAATCTAGCTGTATATAATACAGGATAAGGACACTAATGGGACTTGCAAAGGCCAAAAGTGAGTCATTAAGTTTCTTTGCACAATTTATGCTTGCAAAATGAATTATAAGGTAGACAGGTACACTAGTATTTCCAGGAACATAAACTACCAAATGGTAGCTTCTAGGGTCAAATCATATTCTGAAATTGATTTATACAGGAATACCGTAACATTAAAATCTGAGATGGTATTCTGAAAACAACACTATGAAAGGCCCCGTTAAAATAAAGTTTAAAAGTTAATTGTGAATGGCAACAATTACACAAATAAAATTAGAGTGGTTATGGACACACCCAGCTCTGTTGCCACTTTCCAGCCCCTCCCTACATCTGAATTCACCAACCAGAAAATATTACATATTCATTAGACATTATGATGTGCGCGAGAATCCCTTAAAATACCTCATTAAATACAATACGGGGCATTACCCTCTAACTCTCAAGCAACCAGGCAATGAGAGGAACAAATTAAACTTCTACAAAATATGCTTTATGAGATTTATACATGGAAAATAACTGTACAATAAAAATAATTTAAAATTGTTAGGCATCTATGTAAATTACCCGACAAATTTTTCTACTTCAATAATTTACTGCAAAATATTTCCGAATAAATTTTTTGCAAATATACACTGTAGATGTAGGAGTTTAATAGAATTTTCATTCCGGCCACCCCCATTTCAGTTGCCTATTGAGCATGTCAAATGTCTAATATATGTAGAGTTATAATATACCAGTTCAACCACAAAGACTAGCACTGTCTGCTTAGACTAAGTACCACTACCAAAAGGAGGTTTCTATTCTGTATATCAAGCTTAGTACTTTTTTCTTCCAAATATATTTATGAAAAGTGTTGTAATTATAGCTTTAATAAGTCATGGTCTGAAACATACTTCAAAAAATGTCTAAGTACAAATGATTAAAGCTATAAAAAAAAATTGTTCCAATACAAATTTTAAACATCACTTGGGTCTGATAGAGCAGAGTTTAGATTTACAGAAAACTGGTAAGAATTTGCTAGTTTAATATTGGGAGTGATGGTAAAAGTCAATATTCAATTCATTTGTTCACAAATTGGATGTCCAAATTCAGTTAGGAGGATATATACTTTTTATCAGAGTTCCAATTATATAACTGTCACAATAAAAATTAGTATCAAACACAAAGAGCATAAAGTTAGTCTTAGCTCTGGATTTTGAGTTTAACTAACAATCAGGTGATATTTCATTATTTACGCTATTTAATGCAATAAAGTACAATTATTCTTAATTTTACTAATTTCACTTAATTATTTTCTCTTTCTAAATTTTCAAATAGAATTTCTATTATAGTCACCATATTTTCAAACAGATGACAAAACTTCTTTTTTTTTTTTTTAAATAACAATTTCTAAATTCTTCAGCACCAAGACATCTTTGATTTCATACCTATAATTATTTTATGTAATGCACAGTCATTAATCAAGATACTGTTTTGGTAAAAGATGTCTCTTGGTTGCACATGTCTTTTTCATAAAAATATTTTATGTTATGAAATTTTAGGCACATTCTTATACACCAAAATTCTTGATTATGTTCTTGGAAACTAACAACCATTTTTTATCACCTAATATAAAATCCTTTTTCTAGACTTAAATAGTAGGTTAGATTAAAACCCTACAATCCTAGGTTGGATTAAAAATGTAAAATAGTGATTCGTTCAACATGGGATTAGGTTAAGATGGGTTAGGTGGTCACATATTATGAAATTGGGTAGACAAAACGTTAAATTGGTATTTTTTGTGGGTGTATTTTTAGTGCACAATTTCCCTGATCTTCATAGCCCTCCCCACTATCGTATTTGTAGTTTGTATTGATAATATGTTAATGCCCCTAGTAAATTTGTGTTCTGTGTAATTAAAAGAGTGGAAATATACCACTTTCTGTGATTTTTTCTTTTATTGTTCAGAAAAGCCCCTATTCTGAATAATTACCCTTTTTGATTTGAGATTATTTCACCAGACATGCCAATAACTTAATAAAGTTCCATACTATTGTTTTGCTTTTTCAAAGAATATAGTTTGTTTTTCCAGATGAGTTTCCCATCACCCCTACAGTGAGTAAACTTTTTCATATAATGTTTAGTGTAAAGATGCCTTTTAAGTGTAGTAACATGGTTATTCATTTGTCTTAGTTGTTCCTGAATCTAAACATTGTTCTTTTTTCATTTATATTTCCTACAGTTTGACCCTTTCCTTAACCAGTTCTAGGAAATGTGTTGTAGCCCATGGTGTCATGCTATATTTAGTGTTTGCATCTAGAAGTGAGTGTAGTATATTGAGATATGGAAGTGGTTAGTGAACGAACAAATGTTAAGTTTTGGTGTTAACTTCATCTGACCCATTAAAGGAAGCATTTACCAATTTATCCTTGGAAAGTCCCACTAGCCTGATTTACTTCTGGTGTCATCTATTTTTAGTATAATGGCACAGTTATCACTACCTGAGTTTGCTACTGTATAGATAGTTACTTTCTCATTTATTATATTGGTCAGGAAATGATCTATTACAGTTTCAGTTGTATAGGATATTCTGGTTGGTATAGAATTTATCAGTGTGAAACCATGGCAGCAGTAAGTAATTTTGTACAGGTTAGATGCACATGATGTGTTACTTAAGTTAAAGTTAAAATATTCAGTTATAAAAGTAGTTTTGTTACAAAATGTACTCAGGTCAGAGTCAAGTGCGGGGTGGTCTGCAATACCCCCAATGAGGGTTTGATTAAATTTGCGAAAGTTAGCAATTTCCAGCCACACAGAGTAATAACTTTCGTTGTGAACTGATATCAAGTTATGATTAAATACATCCCTAATAAACACTGCAACATCGCCATCGATACCATTATTTCTACAAGAAAAATGTGCACCATAGCCAGGTTGATTATAACACATTGTTTTCTGATCTTTCAAACCAAATTTCGGATATGGCAAGCACAGATGGATAATAGCCTAACTGAGCTAAAGATAACTTCAGATCCTCAAGTTTCTTCTTTAATGGCTGGGGACATGGTTTCTACCCTTTAATATGGCAATGATCCTAATAATTTTGTAAAATGTTTCACACTTTATTCAAACAAAGAAATGAAATTGTTTTCATAATTAAAGGGAATTATCAATAAAAATTCATTTACATTTCCGTAACCAAAACTATAAATTATACACCTTTGTGTTCGTAATAGTGCCCTTATAGCATATACCAGCCCTAAAAAGTTTTGAAAAAGGAGACTGAATAATTTGATGGTTCAATGTGGCCAGTAGTACAAGGACACGAATGTGCCCTAGTGTGTCTACTTCAGCCAAGGGGACATAACACATACTCTTCTCAAAACATTAATTTTTGATGCTCTGTTTCACGTACTTCATTTGTCTGCGATTACAACCTTACATGGCTGCAGAAAACACATGCTACTGTCACAAAGACAAACCAAACTTGCGTAGAAAAAAATTTAACACAACATAAATAGGCCTAGAAGGGGAAACAAGAGTATCCAAATTCACAAATGAGCACTTTGTCAGGAAAGGGACAAGGGGTCATTACACACACAGGAATCACGGACAAGTCAATAAGGGCACATGGTACTTGAATTTGGACACAGCCTGAGAGTAACTTCCATGAAACATTTTAGTTATTCTGCATGTGTGTATTTGTGACATCACTGGCTACTTGCGGTGGGGAACCATATGATAGTTGGGTTCAACAGCCATCAAAATAAAGTTTGGTGAACTTCATCATCCAGTAACTACCACTACTACTAGCAGGTAGCAATGTCCTGGAGAAAGGGGCAACGGTAATTATCCAGTTTAGCGGCTATTCTGAATGTAACGTCCTATACCAACATAAGTAGCATTAATGGGTTCTGCACAGTTTACCTTGTTCATATTTAGGAGGGGGCCATGTTAAAATAAGTAGAACTGATCAAATAAAATAGTTAAAAGTACGAGCAGCCCGCCACTTGTTTACGCCGGATGCCATGATTTTTGGTGACGTCATGATTCCTACTGTCACCTTATTGGTTTGTGGTGAAAACGTCATGATACCTGCCGTCACCTTATTGGCTTGTGGGTAGTTTTGAACAGCTTAGTAGCAGTTGTGTCGTTGCCGAGGTGACTTGTGGCGTCCTAATCCAACAGATTCAAAAACGAGTGTTTCTGTGCGTTATATTTACCTATGAGCAAGTGCTTCTTTACGTAATATTTGCCTATGAACCAGTGATTCAGTGCGTAATATTCGCCTATGTAGCGTTTTAGTAGATCATGGTGTTTTGTCAAGTGAGGTAAGGTTGAATTGGCAGAAGACCCGCCACCTACCTAGGTGAGTTAATTGATAATCTTCTCGTGTGTTTTACATTTCCTTCAAATCCCTAACATTCTAGATTTGATTAAATTCGTAGATTAGTTTAAAACTCTAAAATACGAGGTTAGTTTAAAACCATAAAATAAGAGGTTGGTTTAAAACCCTACAATCCTAGGTTAATTAAAAAAATGTAGAATAGTGATTCACTCATCGTGGGGTTAGGTTCTGTTAGGTTAGGTGGACACATATTATGAACTTAGTCATACGTTAATGACTAGTATATTCGTGTTCTGCGTAATTAGTAGAGTGGAAATATACCACTTTTCGTGGTGTAATTTTTTACACTCAAGTGTAAAAAAGGAAATAAAAGAAGCATACAAAACTAAATATAAATACAGAAGCATTTAGTAAAGATCAATGAAATTTGTAACGTTTGTATAGGTTGGTCTAGCTACATTTCATTACTGCAGTTAATAAAAAATACTGGCATCATTAGACAACGTAAAACGTTAAGAAAGGCTTACATGCACTACTTACCCTCCAAATTATACCACATTCACGATTATTACATCTACCCACCTAAAAGTCAAAATAAGCACTTTAAAAGTATCATAATTGTTACCTATTTAATAACTACTTTTATGACAGTACGGAAAAATCGCCCTTTAGGACGACTTTCGTAGACGTCACGTCAACAGCTGATCCGTTACAAGGATCTTGTCAAAGAAAACTTTCTTTACTCCTCTTAAAATACACTAACAGAGTTTTCCACGTAATACCAGACCATCTTTATGAAATGCGATAATATAATTTCTCTTTATTCAAGACAAAAACAAGAATTCAACGACATAACATTACACGTTTCTTCGCGCATTTAGCGGTAAAGTGAATTTAAAATAAAAATTTTCAACGGTCGGTTGCATGTTAACGCACGTTCATTGGTTGATCCGTATAACGTCATTCTATTGTTTTCTAATAAACTGTCGTGTTAGCCAACAGGAGCAACCAGCTCAGCTGTGTTGTTTTGTATATGGACGTCGTATGGAGAAACGAAGTGCAGACCACAGTGAAGTCACGTGACAAATTTAAACTTGTAAACGGGACATGCAAGATTCATTAGCCTAGGCTGGAAAGTATTCAGTTAAAAAATTTATTTGTCAGAGATTAATCTGATCCTAAAACTCGTATCACTGGTACCGGTAAGTTAAATTTCGTCAAAATCAAGCCAACTTTATTCTACCATACGAACGTATTTGTTTGTGTTTTCCCCCTTCCGCATGATTTGATGCCAGAATCCTGTGTTAATAAGTAAATAGTAACTATTAATATGGGTCTCACTAGTTTGTACTAACTCTTCGAACATTCAATGTTTCTTGATGTTGTAAATCTGTCTGGATAGTCATACAAGACATGGACTTCATCTGAGTACTGAAGGGAAACGGGCAATAGCTGATAGTATTTCAAGGCATTTGGGAATATCTGCAAGAGTAAATGTCCTCAAATTTGTCTAGGATGGAAATGTGATATAGGAAAAACTAATAAATTATCCTAATGCCAATATTAGTCATCAAGTACCTTTAAATACGAAAGCAATTAATAATAAGGTAAATTGAATGACTCATTAAATATCTAAAATTAAGATATAAAACTGATAAACTGAGTATTTTGGTAATTTGGTTAGGTCTGCTGCATTTTACATGACTGGCTGCAAAATTACGTAACCCTTCAATCAACACACCCGCACGCAATACTACACAGTACAATTCACTACAATAAAATAACAGTCAATCCAAAAAAATCCAGATGTGTTACGTTACTCACCTATTGAATCAGCATTAATACCTCTGAGATGATTAAGCACAAGACTTTAATTTCTATTCAATTTGTTAAAACTCCATACACTTACATTACTGTGCAAATATTATATTTTAACATTTCCCACGAACATAATGGCTCAGAAACACTCATATTTTTGCACAATTATTTGATTTAACACGTTAAACGGAAAGAATTGCAATAAAACACTCTAACATTACAAACCTCTGCACAGTCAAATTCACAACACGATACACTGAATTGTCGCACATTTCCACCATACAACTGTGACGTAAACCAATTTTGATGCACATTTATTTCCTGTGTCTGTATGACTTTGGTCACTGAATGTATTGTAATGTATCATGGTGATTTTGTCAACCGTTTAGAAACAATCTGTGAAAATCTTTTTGTATGATCTACTATATGTATATTTATTCTACTATTAATACGTTATGTAGTACAATCCTCTTGTGAATATAGACAAGGTAAGCCTTGAGTAATTCCACAGAATTTTCCGACACTGTTCGATTGCTGTGTTTTTTTCTTGTATAAATATACAAGGCATAAATATACCCTGTGACTGACATTTTATACATCAAAGGGTATTCTTGCATTTAATACAATTTAGCGACCCAATATAAATATATTGGATGTACATTTTACATGTTTTACTCCATAAACACCACAGTTTTCATAGCCCTCCTCACTCACATTCATGGTATATACTGCAAATTACGTGGAGTCCCACTAAAATTTGTATTAAGTGTGATTAGTAATAACCACGTATAACATTTTCAGGTATTATTTTTCAAATTTTCGAAAAAGTCTATTCTTTACCTTATTAATTTCTCAACAAGAATGCAAGCAAACACTAGTAGTCTAATTTATAATTTTTTTATTGATATGGATGTTATTTTCTTATGTGAGACAACTCACCTTATAAATGGATTGTCTTATGATGCCCAATGGATAATACCTAAAATACCTAAATCATAGAACATAGGTTTATAAATCAGAATAAATTTGTAAAACAAAGAAATCTTAAGTAATGGTGCAGTTAATGTTTGCTTTACAAAAGGTCATTGGTGATCTTAACAAATTTAATAGATATAAATTTTCAGTTTAATAAATTCTTAAAATGTGTATTGTTACATTTTGAGGCACATTGTCCTGTAAAAATTGTACAATTACGTAACCAAAACAAAAGAAACCATGGTTGACAACTAGAATAAGAACATCATGTAAAGCTAAATGAATTTTATACTCACAAATGAAACAGACTTGCTTGTTAAAATACAAAATCCACTACGAAAACTAGTGTAAAATACTAGAAGTCATATATAAATCTAAATCTATGTATTTTAATGATTTAATAAGTAAATCATCAAATGAAATAAATACTTATTGGGCATCATAAAAACTGAAACTTCTAAAGGAAAAGATATAAATGTTAGCTCTGGGTTAGAAAATTAAATAAATAATACAGTTTCTAGAGACTACTTAAATGTTGCTAAAGAACTTAACAATTTTTTTTATATCTTGCTGAAAAATTAACATCTACAAACCTGTCACAAATATTGAGGAACACATTAATTTTTTTGAGCTTTCTTATCCACTTGAATTTCCAGACATAGACTTTGATCTCACAACGCCAAATGAAATCAGATCAGTTATAAATAGCTTAATAACTAAACATTCTTATGGGTACAATGAATTAAATAGTAAAGTTATAAAATTCTGCTCATCTGAGCTATGTTATCCATTAAGCCTAATATGTAACAATATATTACAGAATATTTCGGGATTGATCGAAACATGCAACAGTTATTCTCTTGTTTAAAAAAAAGGGGACAAAACAAAAACTGAAAATTATAGACCTGTATATTAGGGTGGAGTGAACTTACTAGGCGAAAAAAAAAAATACTCTAATCGAAATGGAATAGTTGCGAAAAGTTGTGTCTATAGTTGATATGAAAACATACCAAATTAGAGTTATTTGCGTGAAGGGATTGAGGTGCCCCCGTTACCTGACATTTTGCAAAATTACTGATTTTCTGACCATTTATCAAAGGTGATTAAAAAATAAGTTTTTTAACATATTATAATGGAATATGTACAAAAATACCAGGAGAAATCTAAATATTAATTGAAAAGACAATAAGTAGCTTTAAGAAATATTTTTAAAGTGCCGCCAAGGGCCCCAAATTCCTAAAAATTTACATTAAACTCAATATTTTCTTTGTATTCTCTTAGGTGTCAACTAATTTTTATTCTGTGTTTAACATAATTTTACTGACAGTAAATAAATAAAACTGTAAATTAAAAGAAAAAACATATTTATTTACAAAAAAAAAGTGATACAATTCTAATTTCTCCGGAGTTGTCAGCAATAATAATGCTGTAATGTAATGCTAATTAAATTGAATATTCCTTTTTTGTTTCGAATGAAGGCATGTTCTTGTGCGACTCAAATCTTCCTCTGATGAAACCGTCCCTTGCTTCCTGTCCGCAAACAGCTTCTGATGCCTCAGTCACCAACTTGATGCACCGCTCTACCGCTTGAGTGTGACAGGGTAACAAAGGAATATTATCGTCTGTACCGAAGCCATTCTCGACTATTTCTTTTAATCTTTCGGTCGAATAATTTGCGGTCAAAGGTGGCTCACAGACGTTTAAATTCTGCCAATCAATTAGATCAGTGTAGTCAGATGCCTCAAAATTAAATGGTGGTATCGCGAACTTCCGAATCCCCGGAAGTTTGGGCTGCGACCTTAGTTTTAATATCCGGCGATAAGCTAGTTCTCTGACGAACTTTTTGTTGTCA
This sequence comes from Clitarchus hookeri, assembly GCA_002778355.1. Taxonomy (NCBI): domain Eukaryota; kingdom Metazoa; phylum Arthropoda; class Insecta; order Phasmatodea; family Phasmatidae; genus Clitarchus; species Clitarchus hookeri. Next base: position 774,625 of record NQII01000141.1, read on the forward strand.
CCTAGCATACATAACAGAATATTTTCAGGATGCCCAAAATAGCCATTCCTTTGGATTACTGGCTCGATCAATTTCTTTAAGTCTTCACTAAGATAACGACTCCTTTTGATCAGTATCCATAAGTGAAATGCTCCTTTCAGGCACGATGAATTCGACTTTATGTCAAACCAGGTTGGTCCATATACTGTCATTACAAATATTGCCAATGTTTTTAAATTTTGACAAGGATTTGTGGTAGCAACATATAAGCGTAAAATTCTATTCGCTGTTGTAAGCCACCTTGAATGCGAAAGTTGACCTGGTTGTCTGTTTGCTAAATCGAGGGAGCATTTTCCCGTCGCAGTTGCTTCCATCATGTGAAGGAGGTACTTTTGGTCCGTACTTAGATCATTTTCATTTGTAATTCTAGGCAATGTCTCAGGAATTACTACAAAGTCTACAACAGGAAGATTTTCGCAACATTGTAATTTCTTTCCTATTGGACCCGAGAAACAACGCGGACCCGTCGTCTGGCCATCTAAATGTTGAACTAAGTGCCGCAAAGGGAGTTCATTTGAATGCAACTGACAAATAAACCACTGTAGTGGTCTACTGAGCTCGACCTCCAAGCGATGAACTACCCCTCCTTTTGACCCAGTGTTGACGACAGTGCCATCGCAGCCAATAGCCGATAATTGAGACAGATTTTCTAATTTATCATTTAAACACTTTGTAATGCATGTTTTTATGTTTTCAGCCGCCCCTGAATCACATACTACATGGCCGTAATAATTATGTCCTGGTTCTGCTACAAGAACATAGTGCTCTTCCATCTTACTCCTCCGGTGATACTTAAATCCAATCTTTTCCTGTGATAAAGTTTTGTCCTTTCTACCGTCGAAATACAGCCCCACCAAAGGCTCCGGGCAATCTTTTTGTTGTAATTGACCCCGCATTTTAGTTCTTTCACGTCGAATTTTTGAACGGTCTATAACGCAGCTATTATCCTCTTTTTGAATTATTCCGACATCTTTTAGAACAGCAGATGCTATAATTGCAGCGGATCTATCAGAGACTCCAGTACGGTCACATGCCAGAGCAAGGGAAGGCAGCTGTACTCGCATTTGTTTTCGTTGAGGTTTAGAAATATCAAGATTTTCAGACTGTAGCTTCGCTGTGCATGGATTTACTATTGCCGCTTCTATTTCAGTCATCTCAGAGGAGGTATTTGGTTCTGATGAATCTGTTTCCATCACTTCTTCTAATAAAGGCAGAGGCTCATGATAAGAACATGAAGGCTGCTGTAAATCAGAATTCACCTGAGTTTGGGCATTTTCTCTTGCTTTTCTCTCTTTCTTTTTAGTCTGACTTTTTGTCACAGCCAAATCGACCGAACCGATAATCATTTTCCTCTTTGTTCTTTGATCTATCAAGAAACTTCTTTCTTGTTGTGGAACTCGGCGTTTTTTTTCACAGCTACAATTTTCAAAAAGCGTGCATTTGCAAGAACAAATATCAAATAGTTTGTTTGAATCTTCTTTAAATTTCTGAAGTTTGTATTTGTATTTTTCATTCGCCTGGCGTTTCAAGTACGGTTTCATGATGTTTCTATACTTATCATGATAAGAGCGAATGATCTGCAGCACTCGTTTATGTATCACTGTTGGGATGGATGCTTTAAGCCAAATTTCCTCAACTTTGGTGGCTACTATCTCAGAAATTTCTCCGACCGTCGGTTCTTTTGTTTTTGAGTTAGGTTTTAATTCGTTTTTGACCCACAGGTACTGCTTCATGACATCACAATAAGTCGGCAAAACACAATAATTACAATTTTCTGGCGTTCCAAAAACAGGACAAATCGTGGTCTTCCTCGTTCTTATTTGAGCCATGATCTTCAAACAATAGCGAGAAATAGATCGCAGACTAAAAACTTATAATTTGAAACACGCCAACGTACGTCCACTCGCTGCTGTTATTTTCCGAGAACTTAAGTAAGCGAGCGCTCGGTCACTCGCTGCAAGGCGTGTGCGGGTGGCTGAGGAAAAGGAGGGGGGGGGGGTTGTTGTTTTGCTAAGCAACACAAAATACGGAGAACTAGAAAGCGCGGGAGAGGTATTTTTATTCGAAATAATAGCACATAACCCCAGATGAGAAAACTTAGAATTGATTGCTTTTACTGAGTTTTTTGTGCTACTGGGGCACCACAAGAAGAGTTTAAATAAATAAAGAAAAAAATGTGCTAGACATTAGGGCTATTTTCCTTGGTTATTCAAGCTATTCTATTAAAATTAAATTGCTGTATTAGATTTTACAAATATTATAGTACCTGCTGATTTTAACAAAAAATCTGAAATTTCAAAATTCTTGGGGCACCTCTTAACCATAGACTAGAGAGAAAATATTTTACGCTATTACTTATGAAGCCTACCCACAACTTTCCCCGGGTATTCCATTACAATTGTCGAAAAATGATTTTTTCACTCCACCCTACTGTATATGTATTAACTACTCTCTCTAAAATAGTTCAAAAAATCATATATGTGGCTACATAAGTACATAACTAAGTTTCAAATATTAACACCTACACAATATGGGTTTCAAACTAATTCATCTTGTAACAAAGCAGTATACCAATTAACATATAATATAGTTGAAGCACTCGACAACAATGAATTTGTCATAAGCCTTTTTTACGACTTAGCTATAGCATTTGCTTGTGTTAATCATAATACAATATTAAAGAAACTAAGGTATTATGGTATGAGGAATAGTTTTATTGATTTAATGGAATCTTCTCTTAGAGACAGACAACAGGTTGTTTCTTTTAGAGGTAATAAACCCATAAATTCTTAACCAGTTTATATATTACATGGAGTGCCCCAAGGAACAGTTCTTGGCCCACTTCTTTTTTTACTCTACATTAATGATTTGCCAGTAACTATTCAACAATGTGCAAATACGATAATGTTTGCTGATGATACCTGTATTCTATTGAAAGACAATACAAGAATTACACTAGAGGATAAAACTAGTACATATTCTTTCAGAGTGGTTTACATATAATAAACTAACGGTTAACGTAAAAAAGACTAATTATATAAATTTTCTAACACAAAATAAAATATGTAGTATGGATAAGTTTTTTGTAGTGGAAATGAAATAAAATGGTTAGATTTGACGTAGACCACTCCTGCGTGGTCTGGCGGCGCGGCCACTGTAACCACGTCACCGGCCCACAGCCGCTGCACCAGTGCGGCACTTGGAACATGCACACCATCCATTCCAATGCATGTCAGCATTGTTCACTCATGAACGGGTCACGACCCGGTACTGAGTGAGCCAGTGTAGTGTCTGTGCATCTGTAATAATTTAAATTAGGATAGTAATCAAGTGAAGACACGTGCAGTAAAATGCAATATAGTTTATAGCCCACGGACAAGTGTTAGTGTCGTTCGTCCTTATGGCATTGCAACTTAATAGTAGAGTGAACTCACACCATGTGCATATTTAATTAGATGCATAATATTATGGTCATGTTCTTTGAAGTATTTTATGTAATTTTTTTTTAGAGTAAGTGTGCATCTGTCTAAGCCAAACAGTTACGTGGAGAATATTTAGTCTATAATTCAACTTGACCATTCCAGTTGCAGAGTGCCCCAGAACTTGACAGACATAAATTTCTCACGTGATTTTCAAGGTGCCACATAATAAGATTTTTTATGCAAATCGATTAGTAATGAAGAACTCTGGACTCTCCACATGATCAGGGATGTTCATCCCGAACATTTCAGTGTTTTGTTGTATATATGTTTTACGTTTCATGTAATGAGGTGTGTGTGTGTGTATGTATGTATATATATATATATATATGTGTGTGTGTGTGTGTGTGTGTGTGTGTGCGGGTAATTATCCAGAGTAGCGATTTTTCTGAAGGAAACGTCCTAGACCAACGAAAGTAGCATTAATGGGTTCTGCACAGCTTACCTAGTTAATATTCAGGACGTCCTGATGTTAAAATAAGTAGAACATATTAAATAAAATAGTTAAATTTACGAGCAGTTCGCTGCTTTGTTTACGTCGGATGCGATGATTTTTGGTGAAGTGATGCATTAGTAACATGAACAAATGTGCATTGTGCCGTCACCTTATTGGCTGTGATCTGTAGACGTCATCGTCACAGAATTTTATGTGGAAGTTGAGATGCCATTAGTTGCATTTGAGACATGAGACAGTGCGGTTGTGTAGTTGCGGGCGTGAGTTGTGACGTCCGAATCCGACCGTGCGAAGCCTTGTGATTTAAGAATGGAGGATGCAAGAACAAGTGCTTCTGTGCGTAATATTCACCTATGTGGCGGGTGTTACTTGGATGTTTTAGGAGATCATAGTGCTTTTTCGATTGAGGTAAGATGCACTGCGCTTGAATGGGTCGAGGACAATGGAATTGTACCCCCCGCCTACCTAGGTGAGTTGATTCATAGACTTCCGGTGTGTTTAACTGTTACTTTAAAACCCTAAAATCCTAGGTTAGATTAAAACCCTACTATTCTAGGTTAGATTAACACTCTACAATCATAGGTTATATTAACACCCTACAATGCTAGGTTAGATTAAAGCCCTATAATCTTAGGTTGGTTTAAAAATGTAAAATAGTGATTCACTCATCGTAGGGTTAGGTTCTGTTAGGTTAGGTGGGCACATATTACGAAATTAGTCATACATTAATGCCCCTAGTATATTCGTGTTCTGTGTAATTAGTAGAGTGGAAATATACCACTTTTCGGGGGTTTTTTTTTTTTTTACAGAAAAGTCTCTACTCTGTATAATTACGGCATATATGTGTGTGTATATGTATGTGTGTATACACATATATATGTGTGTATCACGTGATAACCCACAGCACCAGTTTCCTTTGTGTATTTTTTAATTTGTAGAGCTTAGTAGTTGTTTCAATGGTTGCGGCAAAACAGGAAAGTTTGGATATGACATCAAATTATTTAAAAGATATAAAGTGTAAAATTTCTTTATTCTAGGATAATGCCATCACATACAATGTGTACAAGTTTAACAGTGTTTGGTACAATATAAAATTATTAATTTTTTGGTATCAGAAATTGTTAAAGTAAGAAATTTATGGGAAATTCAGTTTAGTCTCATTGGACACCCTGATAGAATGTCAGTTTCAGGGTCAATAATTACCCTAAAATATTTTAACACAAATTTGTAAATGTAATTTGAAAAGTAAGGTTATTTTAACCAAGGGATTATTAAAATACTATGCATGAATGTTAATGTGTAATGTTTTCCCACCATTTTGTATACAAATCAAACCCAAAGATAGGATATTTTAAGGAAGTACTCAAAAGATCAAATACATGCAAATGAAAAAGAACTGCAAAATAATTTAGGTCACAAATCTGCATCTTGTTTGCAGTCGTCTTGCAGGGTTGAGGAAACACGATAAAAACAAATCTTATAGTTTTTTTTTCTCCAAATCGATCTATAGCTGCAGAAATAAATGTTCTCATTCTGTGCCAATTGTGCTATAGAATTATTTTATTTCATTTAATGCATAAGTTAATATTGCCCTAGTTTATTTACATTTTAATCCGTGATCTTTTATCTGCCCTTGATTTGAAAACAGGAAATTTAAAATGAGTTAGGGTCTACATAGTTTAAATGAATAATTATGATAGCATTGTCAGTATGCATGTTATTTTCTCTTTGATGATCACTGACATAACATTTTAACTGGAATTTGAGATTTAATGAGTCTAATCTGATTGCCATTTTGGAATACTGGTTTTTTTTATTTATTTTTTCTCAATGTGTACGTTAATTTTGTGCAGTGAAAGGAAAAGATTATCTATGATGTTCCTAGTTGTGGTTACGAAGCGCAGACTTGCTATTTTTCCTGTAGCAGTTTTTAAATTTAATTTAACAGCATCATTGTAACTATAGATAAATACAAATGCAACCAGGAAAGTTAGTTTGATAGGGAGCATGGAAGTGACACAGAAGATGCCCCAAAAATGCTCAAATAATTATTTTTGGTACATTCAAAGCCTCAAGCTGGCATCTCGGTATCAAAACACTACTCTCTTATTTTTTTAAAGATCAATGTAATCAGGGTCGAAGTTTGTGATAGAATTGTCAATATTTTAAATTTTTCAAGGCTTAATTTTTACTTGTAGGGGACATAATGCCTTATCAAGTTTTTTGTATTAAAAATATGACAATTACACTTCTAAAAAATAATGTGATAATTGAAGTGTTTTGCCCCCCTCAGTTTTATTAGCTGCAGAAAATGTGACTTTTTTTTAAATTGATGTTTTTGTTTATTTATATCTCTTATGGGGGAGATCAAAAAATCTTATCTTATTAGTGTGGAAAGCAAGTTTGGTATATAACAAAATATTAAAATTTAGAGTAGGTGATCTGCAGAATAGTGAAAATATTGTGCCATAAATAAACTTTAAGCACAATGCTTTTTTTTATATACTGTGTACAAAGTTTGAAGAGGTACTGTTGATTTCTGTACGACTTACCAGTTGACAGAAAATGCATTGTCACCGCCAGTCTTTCTTAGACAGAGATAGCTTCCCTATATGCTAAGTCCTTTTTTTGCTCAACTGCAGCAAGTTCCATGTTTGTATTGTATTGCAGTCAGAACTTGTGGAACACAGGTAGGTTGCAAATTATACTGGAAGGTTTTAACCTGTAACTGCATCATGTAACCTCGCCCTGTTTTAACATGGGTGCTGCCAGACACTGTACAGCATGGGGTCGGCACACATATCTGTATGCACCTTTAAAGATTTATCTTTCATCATTTAATCTAAGTCTCTGGAGAATATATTTGTTTTCTTAACTCGTTATGTCAATGTTTATATTTACACCCTGTTAATTAATTTATACATAATTTTGGTATTCTTGTGTATTGTAAATATAGTATGTACATTTGTGTATGTTTTTCATGTCCTATAGTAAAGTTGCATGTTTATATTTTTTAAGTGCTATATGTAACCTCCAAATGTACTGACGTGCTCCATATCATGGCAATCCCTGATACACAGAAGGAGATAGCAAATACAAAATAAATAAATAATGTTTGCAAGTGTCATTTGTTTTGCAGGTGTTCAAACATCATTCTCATATTTTTTTTACAATGGATTCTATGTGCCATACGCCTCAAAATAATTTGACTTTAAGTGCAGAACTTCATTCTGTAATCAACGAGAGGAATATTTTGACAACCAGGAGCAGAATGAAAGGTAAGCATAATGTTTGTGTAGTTGCGCGAATAAGCTAATAATGATTTCTACTTTTTGGCAAAGTAATATATGCAGGTGTCAGTGTTATGTCCTCTTTGCCATACAAAAGTGTGAAATTGTAACTTATTGTATTTTGGAAATATTTAACTAATTTTATTTTGGGACATAACTTTGGTGCATATTTTTCTACTTGACTCATTTTCTATGAAAAATCTTAATTCTGTGAAAAATGATTTTTTTTGTACCCACTGAATTTTTACTGACTATTGACTGTCCACATAAAGTTTTTTTTATTGCAAATCAAATATCTATTTTATGATTTTTTTTATGTGCACCACATAATTTTGAGACATTCTGTAAAATGATTTTAACACTTCTTTCAAAGGTCTTAGACCTGCATTGTGTTGCATAGCATGTTTGGGATGATGGAGTAGGGGCCACCCAGTTATCCTGTGAAAATAATACTCATAAACCCACAAGAAAAAATGTAGAGGGATTGTTTATAGTCCAGGAATATTAAGCAAAAATAGAGAAGTGCCTTAAACTAATTCGTTACACGCTAGTATTAAGTGCAAAGTGTTTCTTACACACTTCTTTTTAGCATCCAAAAAATCTCTTATTAAACTGTAGCATCATAACTTTTTTTCTTCCAGTTGTACAAGTAACGACACTTTCCTGTTTTGTTATTGTTCTGTCATTTGTTAGTTTGTAAGGTCCATTTTTATAAAGTTAAATATCTATGTAATTAAGATGGTTGCACATTAAATAATAATAAATTGTAAAATGTTATTTATATTGTACAAAAACAACATCCACAGCAGCATTGAATTTATTAAAAGCTTAAGTGTCTCAGTTTCTAACGTCTACAATTTGGCAACTTTTTTATGGCCAGTTCTATGGGCACAGTTTATTTTTTGGTGTGATAAGGAAAATTATACTATATAAATGCGAATAAATAAAAGTGAAGCAATTGTAGTAGTAGTAGTAGTATTGTTTGTCGTCACAGACAGTGTTATGCTTTGGAAACCAAGATTGCACCACCACAGTGTCTCCCAGCCACACCCTACCGGCCGCATGAGCAAATTCCAACAAGGTTATTGTTAACAACATAATATTTAGTGAAACTTTCACATGCATATTAATGTTAAGTTTTAAGTCACTATTTCAGAATATAAATTTGAAAGTGCAAGATATAAGTGCAGACATGTTTCAAGCCTTGATATATTCACCTTCAACAAAGTAGACAATTTCATATAAATGCTTTAGCTGTCATAGCTTTTAAAACGCTGTGGTTATTGATGTCCTAGGTATAATCAATATTATTTTTCTAGTGGTAGGGAGAGTGCTTTATATTGGTTACATCCTGTAAGTTTGTTCTAAACTTGTTCCTATTTTCTTGAATAATTTTAAGTATTCCATTTAGTATTCAAGTTTCATAGAATAAAATGGACATTGTTGCAAATTTGAACCAAATATATATTGTTTATGTGGGGAAACACATGCTTGCACATTCGTGATGATTTTCATATTGGCAGTAAAGATAGCATCATACAATTATATGAAATGTTTCTGCATGGTGAAATTTCTGAAAAGTACTTAAAAAACAATTCGATGACAGAGGAAATTTTCCAACTGCAGAAACTTGCAAGTGGAAATGCTGTGGGTGCAACATTTCCGATGAGTGGAAATAATCGAAGACTTTTTAAGAGCTGAAAGGACTGGAGATTGGAGAACCTCCTCTCAGTACCATCAAACAGATGATTCCTCTTGTGCTTGCAGCAGGGCACCTTTCTCATGTCAAGTTGACCAGACCTCTATTTGCAGCAGATGGAAGATTTCACTCTCAGCACGACTACCAGGAAATTGAAAAAGTGATATGTGCTAGCAATTTCACCATCTGCCGCAGTGACAAATTTTAGTCCAGTGCCTCTCCAGATAAAGCATTTGAACAGGAACTAATGCAACCAATGAAGATTTGTGGTGGCTAACTTGAAGAGGTATCACAGAAAATACACTTGCTAATTGGATTCATGTACTGATGTTATTCTGTGAGAATGTATACAAATTCTGTGGTGTTAATTTGGCATCATATGAACAGCATACAGAGTTGAGAGAGAGAGAGAGAGAGAGAGAGAGAGAGAGAGAGAGAGAGAGTTGCCGGTAATAAGACAAGGACTATCATTTGTTCCTGGATCCTTAATTTTTTTTCAAAGCCTTTTGCAATAAGCCCAGTAGTAGATAAACTTGTTTCTCCTTCAACAAGGGTTATTCGGAAAGTAAGGTCCAAACGGCAGTAGCTGATTGAATGTCGCGCAAACATTGTAACGTGCATGCGCACATCCCGGCATGCTTTGCTCGTCAAACAACACCATTTGCATTGGTATTGTTGCTGTGTGCTGTTTACAGTGTCAGTTCAAAATGTTTAAAACAATTGATCAGCCCGCCGACTGTGAATTACGGTCAGTGATTCGGTGACAGCAAAGTGCGTAAGTGGGGGGGAGAGCTTTCAAGGACGGACTGGAAAATGTCCATGATGAACCGCGATCAGGCCGACCATCAGTGATCACAGAAGATTTGGTCAAAGCCGTGGACGAAAAGATTCATGAAAACCAGTGATTCACAATTTAAACTTTAGCATTGGAATTTCCGAATGTGGGTAGAACAACTTTGCACAAAATTATCTCTGAAAATTTGCAATTTCATAAATTGTGCACATGTTGGGTTCTCAGGCTGCTTACTGAGGAACACCAAATGAAAAGAATGGCTTGTGCTCTTGATTTTTTAGACCGATATCATAAGGAAGGTAATCAATTTTTTAGAGAAGATTGTTGTAGGGAACGAGGTGAAAGAAGCAGTACAGACTGGTTATCCTCACAGGCGGCAGACGTCTATGACTTGTAATGTTTCGCCCGCTCGTTACAGCAGTATTTTTATAATAATATTTCTGCCTCAAAGGTGGGTGCCATCTTGTAACGTTCGGCACTTGTTACACTCGTTATTTATAATAATGCCACGGCTTGCTCAGAGGTAGAAACACGAGACTCAGTTAATTGAACGCTAGTTACTTAAGAAAGAAGTTCCAGATTAGTTTGATATATATATATATATATATATATATATTTATTTATTTAACATTCAGCAACACAGTTCACAGACGGAGTTTCAGTATGCAGAGTACGAACCTCTCTTGAGATAAATATAAAAGTACAGACACAGCGCCACAGTAGTTTACAGGTTATTGTCTCAAAACTTGCATAAAAATAAATATCATATCCGGCTACCTCCCACACCGGCAGAGAAATAAAATAATAATGTTGTAATGTTCCGCACTTCTCGTTACAATATATTTAGAATATTACAGCCCCACGTTGGGCGCCATATTGTAATGTTTCGCCCGCTCGTTACAGCCGTATTTTTATAATAATATTTCTGCCCCACGTTGGGCGCCATGTTGTAATGTTCCGCACTTCTCGTTACTATATATTTAGAATATTACAGTCTCACAGGTGGGCACCATCTTGTAACGTTCGGCACTTGTTACACTGCCGAATGTTTACGTTGCCACGGCTTGCCCTCGACTAGATCAGAAGGTAGAAACACGAGACTCAGTTAATTGAACGCTAGTTACTTAAGAAAGAAATTGTTCTATACTTTATTTATCATTTGAATGACCTAGTTCACATACGAATGTCCAGTATGCAGAGTACGAACCGTTCAGAGATAAATATACGAGTACAGAACAGCGCCACAGTAGGTTACAGTTAATTAATGTCTCAAAACTTGCACCGCAAGACTAAGTTACGAAGGCAGGAGGGATGTTCGTTTCCTCCTGGCACCCTAACGACCCCCCACACCGGCGGAAATAAGTTGATAGAATTTAGTTTAAGTTAAAAAAGAAATGATGTGAAAAGAATTAACAGTCGCGGGTGCTTACCGGTGTGGGTGAAGTTCTTCACGCCAGATGCGTCTTTTCACTCCCGAAGCATCTTCTTCGACGGTTGGTTACTTTTTCTCTTTTAGGCGATAGACGTCACTAGTATTTATGTGCAGGCCTATCGCCCCCTTCTCTTAAGATAAGCGCCCGGCATCCCGCATCTGCCAGCAGCGTCATCTAAAACTGCACGTGTCCCGCTCTCAACACATTATCGACTGCTCCGCCGTCAACAGAAACTAACCTCTCGTACAACAAAAACTTGTTGACGTTGCCTGAAACTGCGCTGGAGGAACTAAAACTGTCGACGCATTCAACATCCCGATAAACTAACCTCTCGTTTCGTATAACATTTTTTGACGCATTAAACTGCGTCGAAGGATCTAAAACCTGTCGACGTTGCCTGATCCACAGAAACTAACTAATCTAATTAATGCTGACGCTTCCCCAAAAAACCAAAGTTCGAAACGAAAACTGTAACCAGGACTCCTGATAAAACGTAACACGGCAAACGTCCTCCCGATAACCTACAAACGCACACTTCTGCCGGATAAACTATCACGGGAAACGAGCCACCACTGCTTTAAACTTCAGACCCGATAAAAATATTACGACGCTTTCCAAAGCTTCATACACACGAAAGAATTTTACACCAGACTCCCGAAAAATTAAGAATATTGCGTCATTACAGACTTAGGCATACAAAAACTTGTAGGACGTTATGACAAATGTTTAAACAAATATGGAAACTATGTAGAAAAATAGAGAAACATGTAAGGAATTAAATAAAAAAAGTTTTCTGAAAAATCTGTTATGATTTGTTTTATAAGAAATTGGGCCTTACTTTCCGAATAACCCTCGTATAATAGCAAACGTGACTTGTAACTGTGACCAAGCTACAGAAGTTGGGATGAAAGCCATTATATCACATATTAGTAAGAACTTTACTGCAGTGGAATTATATAGTCACAATAATATACACCCATTCTCTATTGTAAATAGACTGATCACCATCCTAAGCAACACTGTTTGTGTCAACACTTATCAGCTCTTTAGTAGGATTTTTTTGGTAAATAGAAAGAATAAATTTGTTGACCTTCTAAAGTACAAATTAGTTATGGTCCCCAGCACTGTGTGGTAATGTTTCTATGAAGACTACTCAGATGTTCACAATAAGAACAATTTTTGAATCCAAACTCTTACGTGAAACTGCAACTTCAAAATATTTGAGCTACAATAATGATGGTGGATTTTTACTTCATAATTTTGTTTAGCCAGAAAAGGAAACTAGATATGATGAGATCTGTGAAATAATGTTGCTTATTTAGTTTGCGATACAAAAAAGCTATTTGTTTTTTATGTATGTGAGAGTCTGCCAAATAAAAAATTACGGATATCAAAGCTTCAAGAAAACATTTCTGCTATACTAAAATGTGAAATACAGTTTGCCATCAATGACAAGTCAAGAGGATTTCTTTGGAAATGCTAATAACAAAATTCAACTGCTCTCACTACTTTCATTACAATTTAAGGTTGCAGAAATTGTGAACTTCATGCAGCAGGAGATGCTGATTTTCTGGTAGTTCCTACAGTTATATCCCAATCCAGTGAAACAGAACCTGCGGTAGTTGTTTCAAATGAAATTGGTATCTTGTGTCAATTGCTCTTACAAGCCCCAATAGCTGTGTTTATATGTTAGAACCTGGAAGTGTTAAAAACCACAAATAATGATTAATATTGTGAAATTACAGCATTATTTTATGGATTTAAGACACCCTACTCTTCTTGCATGCTCCATCTGGTACCGTCACAGCAAGTGCTATTTTTAACAAGGACAAGGAACTCGCTTACAAAGTTTTCAGTTCAGAGATTTGAACAACAGAAATTGCGACTTTAATGAGATGTCCGTAACTCGTAATGAAATTTACTTTAGTGGGTGAAGAATTTCTCCTTGTACTATATGATGCAGAGAAATGCAAAAGCCTCAGTGAGCTTCTGTTTCTCCTTTATAGTAAAATTATCACTTGCAAACAAAACAGAAAAGACCCTTTTGATCCCTCCAATTTGACACCAGCTAGTAACTCAGGACAACACTCCCTCAGCATGTAACTACAAGTGTTAAACTGGCTTGGTAAACCATTTGGAAGCTACTAGCTGAGGATGCAGTATGAAAAATACGCATTCTGTTTCTGTTATTTGTGTCTCTTTGCTCTTGCCCTTGACGAACTATTAAATCTGATCAGCTGCAACTGCAAGAAGGCTGCCAGAGATGGTGTCAGTGCCAATCTGTTGGATTTCATTGTTTTTCCAAGTTCGGCCAGTGCAGAGGAAATGCTTGAAAGATCATAAGTTCAATTATAACATTTTTTTTTAACGTAGTAACAAAAAAATTAAATTTTAAGAAATGTAAAAACTTGTGTCCTAACGTAAGCGACCTAATCTCACCCCACCTGCCCCTCAGTAAACTGAATGCTAAGGAGTCATTAAAATGTTTAATGACAGACAAATTCAATACAAATCATATCTCAATATGGAGCTACAAGTTTGAAAAAAAAAAAAAAAAAGATTTTATACAACTTGTAGTGATGGAGAAAATTCAATATTGTCACTTGTCACACTTTTGCTCAAATTTAGACGAAGCTCCAGTTATGTGTTTATAGAGTAGACACTTTCTATACTTTTGAGAAAAATGCACACTGAATACTTTGCATTAAAAATTAACATGCAAAATTTATTTTTAACGTGTAGCCCTTCTTTTTTTTTTTTTTTTTTTTTTTTTTTTNTTTTTTTTTTTTTTTTTTTTGGGGTTTCTATAAAAATATAGTAATTTCTGGATAATGTGAGTTGTCATTTTTGCATGCAATGTCCAGCTCAGGTAATTGCCTTCTACCATACAGAGGTTGGGAAAGGCAGAGAGAAGACTGTTACCTGTTGTCCTTCAACAGAAACTGATGATTTTGTTTACATGAACCATACTGCTTATTGTGATGTTGTGTACAGTGCTGGTAGTTTCTAATATAGCACCTAAAATGAATGAAATGGTAGAGTTTCTGTACAGAACGTCTCAGAAAATTTGATTTTTAGCTTTTTTTTTTTATTGTATAATTTTTTATTTGGCATCTTTATACTTCAATAAATCATACCTCTGTGTATTTGGCTGCCATATTCTTTTGCAACTGAGTTTAATATACCTAGTGTGTTTTTCGTTTATATTTATTTAGTGCTTTCTGCATTGGAAAACATCACAAAAGTTCCATTAGAGGAAAAACGCAAGCAAATGAGACAGCGGGTGATCCAGGAACTCCTAACATCGGAAGCAAGTTACCTACATCACTTGGAGCTTATCATGCAGGTAGTTTTATCCTGATATTTGACTTTAGACTTACATCAATTTTATCTTGACTAGCAAAGCCAGCTAACTGAGACATGTTTGATGTTGCAGTGTTGTTTGTTTTCATGCAGTTTCATACAGATTCTTGTACTCTTAACAAATCTAGGCCTCACTGTCCTAAAAAACACATTTATAGAAAAAAAATGTAGTTTTCATGCCAGTAGAAGAGGTCAGAAAATGTTTTCATATGTTTAGAAAAATTAATATTAAATTGTGTGGAAATCTTTTAATTTGATTATAAACTCCTGCGGAAAAAAAAGCATAATATTCATGCAGTTGTTTTAAATCAGGATTGCCATTTTTACAGATTTCACACCTTTGCAGGTATTAAAGTCCACCTCTGCATACTATGACCGCCAGTTTAGTTGGCTGCGGTGAGCAAGCTAAATGTCTTATTAATTCTCTATAGTAGGGGCCGTGGTAGCGGAGTGGTTAACCTGCTCACCTCCAACCAAGACGAACTGTACTCAATCCCCGGCCAGATCACTCCCGGATTTTTGCATGTGGTAATCATGTCGGACAATGCTGTTGGTCGGCGGGTTTTCTCGGGTATGTCCCGTTTCCTCTGTCCTTTCATTCTGGCGCTACTCCATACTCACCTCAATCTCACTCATGGGCTCTCAGGACCTCGCTGTTAAGAGCCACCCAAATCTCTTTACTCACTCACTTACACACTCTCTCTCTCTCTTGCACTCTCTCTCGCACACACTCTCTCTCTCTCACTCTCTCTCGCACACACTCTCACTCTCTCGCACAC
This sequence comes from Clitarchus hookeri, assembly GCA_002778355.1. NCBI lineage: Eukaryota > Metazoa > Arthropoda > Insecta > Phasmatodea > Phasmatidae > Clitarchus > Clitarchus hookeri. Next base: position 789,954 of record NQII01000141.1, read on the forward strand.
ACTCTCTCTCGCACACTCTCTCTCTCGCACACTCTCTCTCTCTCGCACACACTCTCTCTCTCGCACACTCTCTCTCTCGCACACTCTCTCTCTCTCGCACACACTCTCTCTCACACACTCTCTCTCTCTCTCTTGCACACACACACTCTCTCTCTCTTGCACACACACTCTCTCTCTCTTGCACACACACTCTCTCTCTCTTGCACAACCTCTCTCTCTCTCACACAACCTCTCTCTCTCTCACACACACAACCCCTCTCTCTCTCACACACAACCCCTCTCTCTCTCACACACACAACCCCTCTCTCTCTCTCTCACACACAACCCCTCTCTCTCTCTCACACACAACCCCTCTCTCTCTCTCTCACACACAACCTCTCTCTCACACACACAACCTCTCTCTCTCTCACACACAACCTCTCTCTCTCACACACACACAACCTCTCTCTCTCTCACACACAACCTCTCTCTCTCACACACAACCTCTCTCTCTCTCTCTCTCACACAACCTCTCTCTCTCTCACACACAACCTCTCTCTCTCTCTCTCTCTCTCACACAACCTCTCTCTCTCACACATAACCTCTCTCTCTCACACACAACCTCTCTGTCTCTCACACACAACCTCTCTGTCTCTCACACACAACCTCTCTCTCTCTCACACACAACCTCTCTCTCTCTCACACACACACAACCCCTCTCTCTCTCACACACACGACCTCTCTCTCGCACGACCTCTCTCTCTCTCTCTCTCTCTCGCACGACCTCTCTCTCTCGCACGACCTCTCTCTCTCTCACACACTCTCTCTCTCTCACACACTCTCTCTCTCTCTCACACACACTCTCACTTCTTTATAGTAATAGATATATAATTTAAGATGGAATGACTGTTCAACTTGGGGACCAATGCTTTAATAATAGTTATGGGTATACTAATTGTTTGTGTCGTAGTCAAATTCTTGGAATGTTACTCTCCTCTCAACAGCTGTCACCTTCCAAGGTGACAGGTACTTAACTCCCTCCTCCTTTTTTGTCATAATTTTCTAGAAAAAAAAAATTGGTATCTACCGGTAGCAATGGTTTCTTGCCTGGTTAAATGTTTTCAGAGCTTCCTTTTCCATCCCCGCAATGAGCGGATGGCTGTGGTGGGAATGGTGGTATCAGCCACATGACCGGAACAGAAACAAAGCGAGTACCAGTTGCAGAAGTGGGTTGTGAGGGTTGCTTTCAGGCCTGTTTGCCAGAATTTAGCAGAGAGGGCAGACAAGCAGTTGAACACAGTAATAGCACAAGAGACGTGAGACACACATGTCTGGGTTTATGTTGGAAAACTTATTTCTGAACCATTGACACAGTTCGAGTAGGAGAGGAGGATGCATGGCTGAATTCAAGGTAAGAGTTGCGATATGTGGAAATGAGTATGAGAAACTTATCGCACTTAGACTGTAATCGTTGATCTTGGCAGCTTCCACCCATGTTATCAGCCACCTGTCCAGCAGCTGAGCAATTTGCTGGGAACTTTGCTACCAAATAAATATAAAACCACTCAACTAAATACTGCAATTCATTTAAATATTTTGTTGAACTAGGCTGTGTAATAATTGGTATAGTTTATTTGCACTTTCTTCACACTTTTTGAATCTCTCCTTTGAAAAATCACCCCATGTATGACGTGTTTGGTTATTTCGTAAACATGCCATGTATCACAAGTGTTTTATACTTCTGTTAACCTAAAAGTATCTTATTTTTGGTTAATTTAAACTTTTATGCATATTTTATTTGAAAATTATAATATTTCATATATAATTAATATTAATAAAATATATGTAATATGTAGTAAGAAATACTTCTTATGCAAAATATTACTACACTGAGTGTGCAGGAATGCGGTATGTTGTCCCTTTGGTTTACTTTTATAGAATTTGTTAATCTCGGTTTGCATGAGGCAGAGGAATATCCTGGAAATAGAACTTTGGAAGGACTTCAGAAATGTTGGAAGTAACCGTGAATGGATTATAGCAGAGTTGCTATAACAAGTAAAGTAAGGCCAAGAATGTTGGACTAAGAATTTTTAGGAATGCTGTGCACAAAAATGCTAGCTTAGATCATAGATTTGGTGGCTAAAAATGAAGTTATTGAGGATAGTCCATCATTGTGAAGCATGTCAATTTAATTTTCAGCAAAATGTTTGTTCCTTTCACAATTTAACCATCAAAAAATGGAGTATTCTGTTGGAAAAACACATACATTATGAAGATGGGCTTTGCATAATTTTGTAAGAACTTTGCCACCAGTTTAGAGGTTGTATTAAGCAGTTTATTATTTATGCAATGACTTCTCTGTAAGGCTTATTTAACATGTTACTATGTAGGATGTAATTGGAATTAAGATATGTTTGACACCTTAGATTATTGTGACCCTCGAAAAAGCTTATTTTAAGATAAAAACTGAGTGTAAAAGACAGATTTCCGCAGGACACATTAGAACACTTTTTTGATCTTAAAATTAGCACACAAACATCTATGTACTGTTTTAAAAATGCAGTGATTGTTTCCAATTTGTATGCTCCTGAATATTGTTTTACTCTATTAAAATAAGTTTTAAAAAATCTACTGAAATGATGCTGCAGGTTTGAAATTACAGTTTACATTATACAAACGGCAATAGGAGAATTTTATTTTATAGAATTAATTTGTGTTGAAACAAAAAAAAATTATTTGTCGTAAACCAATAATAGTGGTTGTATTATCGCAAGATGTAGAATTAATTTGAAAAAGATGTGTAGCCTTTTTAAATATTGGTTGTTAATTATTAAAAATGGGGTGACATTTTGAAAATAGAAAACACCAGTGCAAAATGTGTGGCAAAATTAAATACAGTGGACTCTCTAACAACCATTTTTTGGGGGTTTGAATTTCAGTATATGAAAATCTGGCATGTGCAACAATAAAATACAGCTTTTAACTTTCTTTAACTACATATTGACTATAAAAGCTGTACATCATCTGCGAATAAAGTTAAACTAATAAATACATTTAAAAAATTTCACTTAAACTTTCCTAAATAAGGACTATGACATCACAAAGTATAGTATGTAATTGATTGTAAGCTGACACAGAATGCAAGACGAATTTTGTGTGTTCCGTGCGCACTCGATCAGCTACAACATGCAAAGAGGTTACCAATTGGGCAGTGTGTTCATGGTAGGTGAGACGGAAAAGGGGAAGCCTCAGCAGCGAAGGAGTGAAACATTCTACTCCCCTTCGAAACCAGTCGGCACACAGAGGAAGGGTGCAGGGATGCCGTGCTGGCTGCTAGGCAACTACCTCCCACCCTGCTGGCCATGTAAGTGGTGGAAAATGAGTTTATTCGAGTTTCGCAGAGGACAGCTGAAGATTACTCAATCCAGATTGCATATCTGCACTAATATTAGTGATGTGTGCACATGGCAAATATCTGTCCTTTTAAAAAAATAATTACCAATATTTCACTTTAAAAAATGTGATTTTGTGACAAAGATAAATAAATAAGGTGATTAAAATTGATCTCTGTACTGTCTTCGATAATTAATTATTTAAGACCACGTCCTCAAATTTTCCAGTGCACGTATGCCTGTTGCGAGTTACGCTGCACTTTGGCTCGATGCTTATGGATTATTTGACAGCAAAAGATGTTGAATAGGCCCTTCGAGGATATTAGTTTATTCAGAAGATGTGTGTCTATTGAAATCAATTGATATAAATCCTCCGATCTCCCTTCAGGAAGTCACTGAAATTGGACTTAAGGTATGGCAATACAAGTTGCTTGATGTTCAAACAATTTTTGGCGACAAGGGGAGGTCAAGTACAGTAAAACTCATATTTTACAAGCACAGATCTAAAGAGTACAGCGACGTTACGACAACATTCTCAAAAACTGTTTAAAAAGCTGCGGAAAAAAATGTAAGAAGTCTCAATTAGACGTTATTTTAAAATATGTTCGTTAGCACGCAGAAATAGCATACGAGAGGTTGTGCGCTGCTATCAATGGGTAGGCCACAGGTGTAAAAAAAAACCCTGAGAAAACTTTAACTACAGGAAACAGATACCTAAAATCAACTTACCATTGTTATGATGCCAGACTGTAAACAGGGTCACATTCTCAACATGCTAAACTAGTGGATGCAGCAGAGAAATAATCTCCCATTACGATGTTACAAAGAGAAGGGCAGGCTGCCACATGAAAATTTTGACATGGGTGGTTACCGAAACCCATTTCTGCATAGGTGACTATCACAGAATTATATTTAGTCATGACAGGAGGAAGCCCTGCAAGGCAGATTTTCGAAGGGGTAAGAGTTTGTGAGATTACACAGCTCGGGATGGGTCAGTCACGAATTACTAGGCTGCAGGGAAAGCAGTTTATTAGTTTAGCAATTCTCCTACAAGATGCAAATTTAATAAGCAATTTCAAACCACAGTTTACAAAATTTAATTCTCCTATTCATTTAAATATGATTTTCTTGTTCATTGTTTAAATTAACTTGACGTAGACTCAATTATCTTGTATCGTGATTAATAAGGCAACCAAGTGTGCAATATTCTGTTAAATCCACGTTCGGCACAAAAAAGTTTCCTGCACAATATTACCCTCATTACATTTGACATGAGCTAACAGATTACTTGAGGGCTATAAAAGGCCACACATGAGCATAATAAATTATAGAATTACAGTGCCACTCTGTCAGCTTCAACTAAAAGAGCTGAAATCAACTGCAGTTGATCACATAATCTGCACGTAACTACGAATTGAGACTATGTAAGTTGCACAGAATAGCCATATTTGTCTAATCATAATAATACTTAAAATCACTTGAAAGCATGAAACACACAAAATTCTCACTTAATTTTCTTACCATAGTCTTCCACTAATCAAATGATGTAGAGTTCAAAATATTGTATAAATAGTCCACAAGATGGGTATCCTCTTAGAGGGAGGTCTGCACATATTCCCTTGAGGTGCTATGAACCTCATGCCTAAAGATTGACTTGTAGTTATGGGGAAACTGACTGAGATTACTAATTGTTATAACTGAAAAATTTGTCATTCTATATGAATATTACTGAAACAATTTATTTGATCAAAAGTAAATACAATTATTCTTAAATTTTGATTTATCAAATTATCAATTAAAGAAAATTTACTTTCTCACAAGACTGTAATAAACATTCAAGGTAAATATCACTTTACTCAACAACAAACACAATTAAATCATCCTTAGCTGCCTTAAAAATTACATTAAAATCTTCACTAATAGAGATTAACAGAGGACCATGTATTCCTATACACTGCAATTCCTTACTTCATGCTACTTACTTCAAAATTATTTGTTTTTATCAATGACTACTCGAAACTATTATAATTGCGCCTTTGGCAGGGCCCATACTACCACTGACATACTATCCTTATACAGTGGACTCCCTGTCTACAGTTTTTCAGGGGACTGTCAAAAAATTTCCATCCGAGATTTTAGTAGATGAGGGTTCTGACATGTATATCAATAAAATACAACGTCTAACATTATTAGACTTTATGTTGACTATAATGAGAGCTGTGCATTATCTGTGAATAAAGTTAACTAACAAACATAATAAAAATGGGAATTTTTATAAAAGTATTACTGTATTGTTAGTATTACTGTAAATAATACATTAAAAACATTTCACCTCAACTTGTTTAAATAAACAATAAACAAAATACAGTATATAATTGATTGTAATTAGACACAAAATTCAAACTGATCCAAAACTTTTAAACTCTCTGAAAAAGAAAATCTTAGGAGACAGAATATTTAATATCCCACATGCACTCAATAAGCTGAGAGCTCACGGAGAGGTTATCGACCGGCCAGTGTTCACAGTGGGCGAGACGGGCTCAGCAGCAGTAATGAAACAATCCACCCCTCCCCATTTCAAACTTGTCGGCATACAGCGGGAGGGCACAAGGACGTCATACTGGCTGCTAGGCAACAAGTTCCCTCCTCGCCAGCCATGTAAGGGGAGGAAACAAATTCTGCCGAATATCTCGGAGAAGACAGCCGAAGCGTTGTGGACACCATGCTCGCGTGGCAAATGTGTAGTTAAAGTAATGAATGATATTTTACTTTAAAAACTAGTGATTTTGAGACAGACAAATGAATAAGGCAAGTAAAATTTATTTCATTACAGTTTTCAATAATTAATCATTGAAAACCACGTCCTCTGATTTTCCAGTACACCTACGTCTTTGCGAGTTACGCTGCGCTCGGGCTCTGTGCTTGTGCTTTATTAGACAGCAAAAAGTGGCTGAATAGGCTCTTACAAGATATATGTTTATTCAAAAGATGTGTCTGTTTTAAAATAAATTAATATAAATTTTCCAACCTCATCGCAAGAAGTTAAGTGAACTTGTGGCTTGGTAATATAAGTTGCTTGACGTTCAAACAATTTTTGGCAACAAGGAAAAGTAAAGTATAGGCTTCTAGGAATATAATTTTATTGGCAAAGATGCTGTCCATTGAGTTAAATTAATATTTTGTGTTAAAATCTTACGCCAGATGCAATTAAACACCAACTTTACCTGAAAAAATTACTTTTAACTACAAAAGAAAACATCTTTGCAAAAAATAATTCATTGTTGAAATGCATTGTGTAATATTTTCAGAAGAAATCATTTGCTTTAAAATAATAGCAATGATAGGGGCAACTATTTTGAGCAACAGATAAACTTGGTAACATCTGTCAGATTGCCAGGCGCATGGTGGGAAGGCCAGGCACACTTAACTTGCTCTGTGGCAAGGCATGTAAGGGATGGAAGCAAGCATATGCAGCTTTTTTTTTCTAGATAACTACTTTTTTTCTTGAAGACATGTAAAGGGAAGGAAAAAAGGTACGCAGAGAGAGAGTAACAAAGAGAGTGCACACAGGCAAGAGAGCAGGGGGTAGATAGATCACACACACGCAAGAGAGCGGGGGTAGAACGCACACATGCGACAGAGAGGGGGGTAGATAGAGCGCAGGTGCACGAGAGAGAGGGGTATATAGAGCACATGTGCGTGAGAGAGAGGGGTAGATAGAGTTGGGTTAGAGAGAGCGCACGCATGATAGAGATTGGGTAGAGAGAGTGCGCATGTGCGAGAGATAGCGTGCATACACAAGAGAGATGGGAAGAGAGAGAGTGCATGCACGAGAGAGAGGGTAGAGAGTGTGTGTACACATGATAGAGAGGGGGAGAGAGAGTGCATGCACTAGAGTGTGTGCATGCGCTAGAGAAAGAGGTGGGAGAGAGAGCGCACGCACAAAAGAGAGAAGGGGTGAGAGAGCGCATGCACGAAAGAGAGAGGGGATAAGAGAGCGCATGCACGAAAGAGAGAGGGGGGTGAGAGCGCATGCACGAGAGAGGGGGGAGAGAGGGAAGGGAGAGAATGCACACACGAGAGAGAGGGGGGAGAGAGTGCACGTACCCGAGAGAGAGGGGGTAGAGTGAACACACACACACGAAGGGAGGGGGTTAGAGAGATTGCACGCGCAAGAGAGGGAGCAAGCGTACGCACGAGAGAGAGTGATTGCACGCTCGCTCTCTCGCGTGCGCGTAAGGTGGGAAGCATGCCAGACTTGCTGGCAGAGTCACCGACACCATCAGCTGAACTGAGCACACCGCAGTAATAGTAATTGACTGTGCGCTTTACGTATTTTACACCCAGATCCTAGACGTTAGCATAAACAACCAGTTTAAGAACTATTATTGCGGAAAATCTTAAGTGACTGGAAAGAAATATCTTTCGATTGATGCAATATCTAACAAACCGTAGATGCAGGTAGTTTTATAATTATTTATATAAGAAATTTTGCTGGGACCACTGAAAATTAACTGTGGATACTGTTTATCGGTACATGCATTTTTGGTCCACTGTAATATCAAGCTCCTGTGTGCTCCACCAGGGCTGAAGAACCTTTTGATGTTGCTTCGTTGAATGCTGGTATAACACTGACCTAGAGCAGTGCGCGAACACTGCCTATGTCCAGCGACAACATCCACTGCGCATCACCTCGCCACACCTTGCAGGTGACACCCTAACGCTTGCAGGTCAGGAGCGACCAAAACATACTGTCCCCATATTTCTTCGCGACTCAAAATTGATCATCACCTCAGCCTTGTGTGTGAGCTTTCTTACTAGTTTCACAGGCAAGTTACAGGGATGTCTGTTTTTACAGTTTTAAAATAATATAAATACCTACAATTTTATTCAATATGAAGGAAATAATTTTAATTCTGAAAGTTAGGAGGGGGGGGGGCATCTTCTCATCCCAGTGAGTACAAATAAGATGTACTTGTAGGTTGGTATACACAAATAGTTGGACTACACATTTTCTAGTGCAGATGTGCACAACATTTTGCTGGCTAGACCAACATTCTCAGGCAACGAGTAATGGCACACTGTGATTTGGCTGGTAATTGAAGATTGCTGTTCGTATAGAGTAGTATTGGGCAAGGAGCATATGTTGAGACATAAAGGCTGCTGCAAGTATCAACCTATAAGTACTTATGCTCGTATCTTTATCACGGTGTAATAATTAATAACTTAGTAGCTATTTCCTGCCATACTTAAAATTTACCAATGAGTCACGTAGTATTAATATTCTGACATCTTTTGAAAAAGCAGAGGGATCATAGTTGTATAGTAGCCAGTCTACACATCTTGCACCAAGGCAAACTAGGTTAGATTCCAGCAGGGTTGTCTGGATGTGGAAAACATGATTGACGTTGCTATTGGCAGGTGGGTTTTCTCGGGGTACTCCTGCTTCACCACCCTTACATTCTATCGCTGCTCCTTCTTTACCTCATTTCACCATTGCTGGCACTGAAGACTTTACTAAGTGCTGAATCAAACCTCTTGACTCATGAAAGAGCAGCACATATGATTTGTGTTGGGACTTAAGTTGTTTGCTGCTTTTTTGTGTGAAATGCAGTTGGCTTTGAAACTAGTATGTTTGTTGCTATAATTTACCACTAAATTTGTGAAACAACACTATTAACATGTTTATTTTTGTAATTTTGAGAACGGTTTTGAAAGTTTTATTCAATTCATATTTTCTTGCATTGCAAAATTGGTACGTCTTTAAAAATGTATTTTGTTCAGAAGTTAAAAAAAAAAAAAAAAATACTTTAACTTTTTTTTGTACTGTTTTAAGAAATGTACATTGATATTACTTAGTATGCATTTTGCTTGGTTGTGTAATTGTTTAATGCATATTGTTTGCTTTCAGTTTTTTATGATCCCTTTGAAAGACAAACCCTACATATCTCATTCTGTGTTCATTGCACTATTTGGGAATATGGAAACATTATACAAAGTGAACGGAGAACTTCTCAATGAACTTAAGAAGGATCCAGACAATGTTGCATCAGCATTCTTAAAGTTGGCACCATTTTTTAAACTGTACTCAGTATATGCCTTCGATTATAAGCAAGCCATAACAGTTTTACAGGTATGTACATCATTTCTATTTTGAAAACTGAATTGTTCCTTTTTTCTTTGTTTTTCTTTTCATTTTCTTTTCTATACTGCTAGATAAGATATGCACACCTCAAAAAACTGTTTTCACCACCTGTAATATGGATGCTAATTTAGGATGTTTGCTGGAACAGTAGGCGCATTACAAAGAAGCAAATGACAGGTGTGATATTCTCTACAAACAGTGTTTATTTTCATCCCTTACTCTAACTGTGAATAACAGAGTATAGTCTGATGGTGGTTTCTTCACACTTCTTGAATCAAACCTTTGAAAAATTACCCCATGTACGACATGTTTAGTTGTTTCCAAAATACAGTATATCCTGTATCAGAAATGTTTTATACATGTGTTAACATAAATGTATTTTATTTTTAGTGAATTGAACTTGGCTTATATTTGATTTATAAATTATTATATTTAGTTTATAATTAATATCAATAAAAACAGGGAGGAAACAGGTTGTCACCTTCTTGCTCACCCTTAGTGGGATTTGCAGTTGGAGGGCGGCGGCAAGGTACTCCCCCCTGGCAACGGTGTAATAGTGGCCGCCACTTGCACTGTGCTCTTCCTGGTGCCTTTGTTGCCAGGCTTGGCCACTTCAATGATTGAGCATTTCGCTTTGGGTGGTGCGCTTGCGAACGATGGGCGAGTGGGTACCCAAGTCGGTGTATAAGTGAGTGTAATGTTGAGGGGTCTGACTACCCTAGTAATGTTGGCTGGCCGGACAAAGGTAGGCATCTTCTTCAGCGGCGTTGGCGGCAGCAAAGATAGTGCACGAGGTACGTGCCAGATGAGGTTCAGATGGGCGCTCGACGAGCTGGTTGCAAACCCTCTCTGGCATGTGGCCTCCCCTTTCTTCCAGGTGTAAATCTAGTTGTCAACTGAACCGCTACTCTTCAGTACCCCAGCCTGAGCTAGCCCCAACTGGCAGTCTTGCCCGTCCCAGCCTTATGGTGAGGTATAAGGGGAGATAGGTAGGTCTGATAAGTAGATAGTGGGTGACCAATAAGGGGTAGACACAGCCTGATGGAGAGTAGGGTGCAGAGGTTAGGCGAGGTTGAAAGCCTGATATACTGGTCTTCGGCTTGGTGAGCGGAACGTCGCTAGCGGGCCCAAGTACCAAACTGGAGGTTACAGCAGCAGGGCTAGGGGTGTCCACTCCCAGGGCTCCCTGGCGAGCGAAAAGTCGCTAGCAGGCCCAGGTGTCGCAGAGAGTTGGGCTCCTTAAGTTTGGCCTATCAGGACAAACAGGTGACCTGGTTAGCTAAACGTCGCTAGCAGACACAGGCATCTGCCGGAAGGGCGATAGCCCAAGAGACAACTGCTCTAGTGAGGCCTAGGAAGGCGGGCTTCCTAAACGGCACTCCAAGACAGATACCAATAGGAAAGAAAATGATTGAGGTTTGGCTCGTGGCTATCCCTAGAAGAGTCTTACTAGGATTTGTAACGAAAATAGGGAACAAGGCTTAGTAGATACAGAATGCTGGAAAAGACAACTCAACAATTCAGATTTATGCCAGTTTTATTGTTTACTTAATAAAACACACATAAACCAGTCTGTACTCTGACTGAGGCCTGAAGGGCCAATCCTAAGTTGCCAACAGGTTATTTACCTAGTCTCAGAAGACGCGACAGCTCGGGTGAGGGTCACCTCAAGTCAGCGGCACTCTTACTCGTGCTAGCTGTAGACAAGCTAGGCAGCTGGAAGCGCGGTGGCTTCGGCGTACTGGCAGGCAGTGAGGCGGTGTCATGCAGAGTAGAATTCTCGACAGGACTGCGAAAGACAAGGACGACTTGAAAAGTATATGGATACTTGGTCAGCATGACATTCTGCATAGGCGAGAAGGTTTCTCTGTGAGCATTCGAGCAGCGTAATGTTCTGCGGCTAGACTGGCGCGAGACAGTCTCAAGTTGAGAAATGCAAGCCATATTTATACTCGGCGCACAGGGCCAGCGCGGGGGTTGCGTGGTGTGGAGAGAGGAGAAGGTGGGGGAGTCTAGGAGAGAAGAGAGCAGCAGCTACTTTCCCTCACAGGCAAGGCGCTGGAGGGGTGGAGAGCGGCGACGTAATGCAAAGCTGGTTGCGGGGCAGCAGGCGGCAACAGCTGGGCAAGCCATTATCTGGTTTGAAGGCATCTTGTGGCGTGTACAGCGTAACGGCTCTTCTTAGGAGGAGGCTGTGGCGAGGCTAGATGAGAGAATGACATTGTTCGTGGCGCGTCAAGGTGTGTTGGCACTACCTAGTAAGAAATATTCCTGATGCAAAATATTATTAAACTGAGTGTGCACGAATATGGTGCACTGTCCCATTGGTGTAACTGTCTAGACTCAGTTAAGCTTTGTTTGCATAAGGTGGAGGAATATTTTGGAAGTAGAACTTTAGCAGGACTTCAGTAAAGTTGGAAGTAACTGTAAATGGCTATAACTCAGTTATACCGGTGGTGCAATACTGGTGTGTAGATGCTATTAAGTGTGTACTAAAACATTACAATATATATTTGCTGTCTTGTTATGGTTCACCTGTTAACTGAACAAATTAAATATTTGGGTGCTGCTGTAGGAATTTTTGGTTTATACCAGAAGGGCAAGGAAAAGAACGTCAAATAGGCACATAGAAGGTAAACAGATTCTTGACTGGTACATTTTATAGAAAGCTGGAATGTTGATAATTTTTATAAAAATTGTTAGTCTCAATTGGTTTGTTTTCTTTGCTGATTTTGTAATTTTTTAAATATAGTATGAATGTGGTTTACATTGTACATTTCTACATTCCAGCCTATAACCTTACTAGTTTGTTAATGAATTGAACAATCTGCTTAGAGAAGGGGATGTGACAATATTAGTGATGTTTTGTTGAAATGAAATCTTTATTTACATGCTGCAATATATTTTTGTGTAACTGTTACTAGTGCATAGCAAACACTTTTTTTTTTTTTTTAAGCGTCCAGGAAGATAAAAATTTCACTTGGTAATTGTATGGTAGTTTTTCCTATTGATTAAGGTACATATTATGAACACAGTGCATGCAGCTTAATAAAAATTGCCTCGACAAAGACCAGCATCAGAAACCACCAGCAACATTGTTTACTTCACTAAGTTGCTATATACTCTGTCAGCATGATAACAAATCACATTGCCTTATTTTCCAACCCTTTTGAGCTAGATATATCTGTTGGCTGTTTGTGTAGATAACCTGCCAATGTAACCTGCGTAATTGAGCTACTGTCGACATGCTTCACTTATTCTCTGAAATATATGTCTACACAATACTGTGTCTACGTTTTTATAGTTTAATAAGTGTTTTTTTTTTTAATGCAGTTTATTTTGTGCTTTTGGTACTCTACACAACACGTAATGTTTTCTTGAAGCAGTGGTTGTTTGCTGCAGGATGTGCAAAATAATAATCCTGAACTCAGTACTTTCATTGCAAATCAAGAGAGTAGACCTGAAGTTGGAACTAAACTAACAGCATTATTGATCACACCAATTCAACGGATCCCTCGTTACTGCTTGCTCTTGAAAGAAATCCTAGCTCATACACCAGTAAGCCACCCAGACTACAAAATACTTCAGCGTAAGTATTTAGTAGATATTTGAATACCTACCTTGTATGAGCATTTTAAATAAACCAGTATGTGCAGAGTAAAGTGAATGAACAACTGTATCACACCTTACATTTAGGGTAATATAAAGTTAAAGATTTGGGTAGGTCATTAATTTATTCTTATAGCAACAAAATTAATTTCTATAACTTTGAACTTTTTTAGTGTATTTCTTCCCTTTATTGTCATGACTTTCTTTTAGTTTTAATATTTTAAGAGTTATAGAGGTTTTAATTTTTAACCTGTAAAATAATTGGTTAATAGTTATTACTTTCTTAATGAAGTTTGATAATCATAAGGTTGAAATGAACAGGGGCATAACTTCTTTGCTGGGTAAAGAAAATGTGTTAACATGCAAACTCAAAATAATAGGAAAATAGTGTCTTGAAAAATGTTGGGATATAAAACTGTTGAATTAAAGGAACTATTTTCTGCAGTGAAAATTATGTATTAAGAGGTTATTTATTTATTTGGTGGGAGTGTAATGTATATTTACAGCTTTTGAGCAAAACCCACTAGATGACCATGTGTTGTGGAAATAAATTGACTCTTGCCAGAGGTTGGAAAAACCATCAGCCGAGCCTTGTCACATAAGCATGACAACTTAATATGAAATGCAGATAGTTGTTACTGTTTCATCACGTTGACAGTTTCTGTAGCATACATTTCCAGTCTTGTAAGTATGCATTGGTCTCCAATGCCATTAGAGTCCTGGCTGTGGTATTTAGTAGAAACCTCATTGATTGTAAACAGTGTTCTATGGTAGAGGGAATTTTTGGTGTTGGGAGCTCACCTCTTTAGTTTGGCTGTCATTTTTCACTTGTCAGTTAAGGGATTATTTCCCATACAAAACCTAAGTGGTGGTCTTTTGGGTAGCAGCAAGTCATATCATCAGTAGTGTACAGTGGTATGGCTAACTGTTGTTTCTAGCAACACATCACTGCTGTGAATTAATTAGCTTCAGGTACTGTTTTTGAGCCATGTGCTATTTTGTGGGACACAGTTTTGTACATATAAGCTTCTGTAGGTGGGTGAGTGGGTGAGTGAGTGAGAGAGAGAGAGAGAGGGTGGGTGGGTGAGTGAGTGAGTGAAGAGATTTGGGCGGCTCTTAACAGCGAGGTGTTGAAAGNGGTGGGTGAGTGAGTGAGAGAGAGTATGGGTGGGTGAGTGAGTGAGAGAGAGTATGGGTGGGTGAGTGAGTGAGAGAGAGTATGGGTGGGTGAGTGAGTGAGAGAGAGTATGGGTGGGTGAGTGAGTGAGAGAGAGTATGGGTGGGTGAGTGAGTGAGAGAGAGTATGGGTGGGTGAGTGAGTGAGAGAGAGTATGGGTGGGTGAGTGAGTGAGAGAGAGTATGGGTGGGTGAGTGAGTGAGAGAGAGTATGGGTGGGTGAGTGAGTGAGAGAGAGTATGGGTGGGTGAGTGGGTGAGAGAGAGTATGGGTGGGTGAGTGAGTGAGAGAGAGTATGGATGGGTGAGTGAGAGAGAGTATGGATCAGTGAGTGTGTATCTGTTGGTGGGTGAGAGTGTATGGTTTGGTGGGTGAAGAGATTTGGGCGGCTCTTAACATTAAGGTCTTGAGAGCTGATGAGGGTGAAGCGAGGTGAGTATGGAGCAGTGCCAGATTGAGGGAGAGGTGAAAACTGGAAATCCCCAAGAAAACCCACCGACCAGCTGCATTGTCTGGCACGATTCCTATACGTTAAAATCCTGGAGCAACCCCACCAAGAATAGAACTGGGTTCTCTTAGGTGGGAGGTGGGTAGTCTAACCACTACACCGTGGCCCCTATAAGCTTTTGTATTTCTTTGGATGAGTATTTGTTTATTATTGATGGCCTGGTGCTAGCATGATTGATAAGGGCTAAATAGAAAGCCTACTAGCCCCCAACACAACTCAAAAAGTTTTTTGTAAATTCTAGCAGAATTAATTATTCGGCTCAATGGATTTTCAATTATAGTAACACAACATCCTAACTTATGTGTCATGACTTAGTTGAGACTCTATAAACACTTTTCTTTCTTGAGAATAGTAACATGCAGGTGGAACAGGTTGCTACAATATGAAAAGTTATCAACTTAAAAACTAAGGCACCATAGAGAGTGGACTTGACTGAACTTTATCTGAGTTGAAAGGACATGACTTGACCAGGTTACAGTGGGTATATGCCACATCTACCAGATCTTAGTGGACAAGACCAAATGTCTTAGGTCACTGTCTAGATAGAGATGAAGTGAGGTGTGATACACGAGTGCTACTAGACCTGAGTTCTGAATCCATTTCAGACAATGAAAAATTTGCAGTCAGTGCGTTACTAGCGAAACAAAGAATTTTGTTAAGTCAATATGTAAGACATAGAGAAATGTTTGGGGAATTTCATCTTTGGTAAAATATCTGGTGGATAAGCAGTTTAAGGTGATTTTAGGGTATGCAGGTTCTGTTTTGAAGATGTTGACAATATTGTTACATGCAGACCACCTGCTTCCCTCCTCCCTCCCCCCAGTGACATGCACCATGCGCGTCCATTCTCGGCGCAGCAGCTTTGACCTGACCCTCCTTGGTCCCTCTCCCCCTCCCCAAGGCCACGTTAATGGACAGGGGGGATGATTGACAGCTGATCTGGAATGGTGTCATCCCCCCCCCCCCCCC
>NQII01000141.1:805760-908800 GCA_002778355.1 Clitarchus hookeri
CCCCCATATGATGCATTCACTCAGCAACTGTGTGCTGTTGCGCAAACTTTCTGGTCATCCCCTCCCTCTGGCACAAGTTTGTATGAAGAATATTCTGTTTTTGTTTTATGTGAGGGCACGCCAATACTATTAATGCTAACACAACTGGAGGGTTGGGATTATGTGACAGCCATATGGCGAAGTGCGGTGAACAGTGAACGAAGAAGAGGGCCTGTGGCGGTGTGGGAAACTGCTGTTGCTACAAGCGAGAGTCGGAAGTAATGCGGAAGGTAGGGTGTCTGGTGAGTCGAGTACAAATGTGGACAGGAGTGCTCAAGGTGCTCCAGAACATTCCAGACAGGCGAGACTGGAAATATCTGTACTGAAGAAGGTACCACTGAATGGACAAGTGATACAGACTTGATTGTAAACACGAGGGCTGTCGCATATCAAATATATGATTTTAATAGCAATTCATTATTTGTTATAGAACTATTTATATAGACTGGTTTTAAGTATTGGATTGTGTTGATTTTTGTTAGGTGACTGACAGTTAGCTGTAAATAGCAGGCGATAGCCATTTTTGTTAAAATAGTAATTTAAAAAAAATTTGGATTGCTTATAAATAAATTAGAAATTTATTGGCTAATTAATTTATGACCTCCATCCCTTAAAGAATCTGGCTATGCCGAGGCTTTGAAAAACCGTAACACTGATGTGAGTGGATGAAGGCATTTTTTTAATTAACTGTTTGTAAATAAGATTATTACTATCAATTACTAGGATAAACTTATAACAGTAATAATAATAATGGCTGTAGAAGTAGAAATAATAGAAGAAGATTGCGAATTGTAACAAGGGAAATATCGGCTGGAATCAATGTATGTTTTAGTTGAAGGATTAAGTAACCATAAAGCAGTGTTAATGAATCTGTAAATAAGGTAAATAATAATGTAAATAATCAAATTAGTAGTTTTAATGGAGTAGTGGATAGGAAAATAGACTGTTAGTGAAGTGGTAGACGAATTGGGCAAGAAAATATAGTGTGAATGAAAATGTAGACAAAAGATAGTAGGTATTAGTAAGTTAATGAATAATAAAATAAACTGTGTAGACAAGGTAATTGATGGTGTGAGTGAAATAATGGACAGTGTTGATGAAAGGAAGGACAGGGTCATGTAAGGTGGAACAGGAGGGGAGTGCCCTCAAGAAGGAATGGCAAGAATTCCTACAGCAGCAAATAAAATGCTCGGGGTCAGTGGCTGAAGAGGAGCAGAGAGTTACCTCCACCAAGCCTATTAATGTGGACAGCGAGGAGAAGGTAGAGGTTGCAATACAGCCATGACAAGAGAACTCCTGCAGTTTTGCAGTGTGGGTGACTGGCAATTTGCTTATTACCTCACAGCTGTATTGAGGGGTCCTACACTTACAGTTTGTCAGTAAGGTTGATTAATTTATCAGACAATGCTATTCTTCTTAAGAAGGGGGCCATGATAGAAGTTTCCAAGCAGGTCTCGCAGGTACTTCCAGATGTTCCTGAAGTTTTGATGCCACAAAATACTGAATGTCCTCTACCAGATGCTCTGGGGGAACTGCTAACTAGAGCAAGAGAAAACCTCAACTGGTTATAAGAGAAGTCTGTCTCAGAATTACTTCTGAGGAATAGAATGTTTTCTCCTGCGGACCAAATGACTTTGGCAGAACAAAGGTTGCATACCATCACATTGACACAAGAGACGTCAGGCCCATGAAGCAGCACCGAAGATGATTACCTGTACTGTCACATGAGGTGGTTCAGGATATTATGAAAGAAATAAAGGAGTTAGGTGTGATAGAACCATCAGTCAGTCCATGGTCTTCTCCCATTCCCACCATTATTTAGACACTTTTCATATCTCGTAACCAGTTTTTCAATTCCTTCCTCGGAGAACGACACAGTCATTGAAGAAACCACTGTTGCACATTATTTTTCATGTCATTGTCGTAGTGCTGACCAACCAGGAATCATTTGAGCTGGAAAAACACGTGACCGATGCTCTGCACCAAGTCAGGGCTTTGAACTGGATGGTCCAACTGCTCCCAACCAAACTTTAAAATCAGCCTTTGTGTTTCACCAGCAGCATGTGGTCGAGCATTGTCGTGAAGCAACAGAACTTCATTACCAAGCATGCCTCGCCTTTCGTTTTGAACTACACCACGAGTTTCTGTAGTTATTACAGTATCTCGCATCATTGATAGTTTTCCCTATCTGCAAGAAATTGACTATCAAAACTCTTTTCTTATCCCAGAACATGGTACACATTATTTTTCACTTCAATATGGTAGTCTTACTCTTTTGTTTTTCGGAGGAGTTGTATGTCGCCATTCCAAAGACTGTTGTTTAGAGTCTGGGGTGATTTGAGAAACTCAGTCTCGTCGTCAGTCACTATTTAGCTCAAAAAGTTTCGTATCGGGTGAGAAAAGCCTGAACTATGTTTTGTCGCTTGGTTTTGTGAATGTCCATCAGCATTTTCAGGATCCAGCAATAGCAGCGTTTACGATAGCCTAGGTGTTCCATTACAATTTCTTGCCGAACAGATTGTGAAATTTCAGGAAACTCATTCGATAACAAAAAAAAAATAGTGGATCATCAATTTTCATGAATTTTTTTGTCTACTTTCCAATCAAAAATTTTATTCACTTCTTGGTTCATCATGCACATTTGTGCATTTTTTATTAAATTGCCATACCCATGTTTTTAATACCGTCATTCAGTATTTTCACCATCAATTTTGCTAATTAGCAGGTGAATGTCAGCTGGTTTGACATTTCTCGCATTTAAAAATTGTATAACTGCCCAAATTTTACAATTGATGGGATCCTTGATTGATTATTTCAGGCAAAGAGAATGAACTATAAACATTCATTATTGTGGCCATAAAGGTGTCTGTGGAATGCCAGTGAAAGTGTGACGTGCATGTGCGGAGCAGCATTTGCAGTTTCTGCTATGGCCATATACGTAAAGAGTACTTATTTTTGGACACGCCTCATATTTGTAATTAAGTATTCACCAAATTGATGTAAGAAAACAAAACCAATGCAATTACTGTAAAATTGGATTACGGTGGTCTAGTAGACCCATCACATTTGATTTGTTACTATGGTTGTAAGTTAATTAAAAAAAAAAACATTTTGCAAAGACTAAATTGCGAGTATCAATGTATATATTCCTAGTTTCATTTTGTTGGTAGAGTTACTGCTAAAATTTCATAATTTTATTCTTTACAAAATTATTTGGAATGTTATCTCTTAGTTCATGGCATAAGGTTTAACTTTTATCCAAGCATTTTTTTTTCCCTTTCCTGAGGCTTATTAATTTTGGATTTGGTAAGAAAAGAAATGCTATAATAATATGTTATTTATTATTTTATGTAGTATATAGTATTGCACATTGAAAGGAAATGTATTGTGATATTTTATATTTTCATGGCAGCAAATACATTAAAAAAATTAGTATATGCGATGTAAATATTATCATAGCCCAAAGATTCCATCAAGTACCATTTCTTTCAAACATAATTTGAGTATATTTTGACTTCATAGTTATTTCAATATTACACAAGTTTACAAGACTAATCTGATTATGATGGTAACCTTTGCTCACTCAGCACTACAGTTTGTGATCACGGCTTGGCACACATCATCCATTGAGACCGCTCAGTTTGATGGTGAATGTATTTTTATATTATATTTCTTATCACTCTTTTGCTTAAACAAATGTGTTATTTCAACCATGCTGTCTATAAATTACCAGGCATAAAAAAGTATTACAAAAAATTTTGTTGTTCTTAAATGAATGTTCACAAAACTGTGTATAGCATTTTACAAATGTGTTTAATAGATGTGGCTGATTGTTGTAGCTGTACAACAAAAAGCTAGGGGACAAAAATTAACAGCTTTTAGTATTTTCAGTTAGACAGTACCTTTTTGAAGTAAGATTTTTTTTTAGTATATTTATTTACTCTTTTTGCTATTAAGATCTGGTAGTATTCATGATTGTTGCTCAGAAAACTTTATGATCGTAAATAGTTAAGTGTTGTGTACTAAGGGAAAAAAACTAGAATGTATTCTCATACTTGCCATTCATGACATCAATATCAGCACAGCATCATACATGGGGTGGCTGCACCACTTAGGATGAAACATTCAGCTTCTTAAGAGTTTTTGTGGGTTATACTGTAAAGTATTTTTTACACAGGATAAGCAGTTTGTTTTGCTGAAATGCCTTGATGGCTGTTCTGCTAGTTATTTCAGTGTCTCACAGATTTACTTTACTTTTGCCACTCCTTAGGCATGGCATTCGTCAGTTGCTGGTGAACATGTTCCAGCCTGTGACATTTTGTTTACTGTGGTTTTTTATGTGTACGTAGAAATTAAGCAATGTCTTAGTGGCCTTGCTTGTGGAATTCTGACACTGACAGCTCTTGATGGTGTCACTGTCTCATCACCAGCAAAGAGGTTTCACAGCTTTGTGGAGGGTAAGGTTGATCATGCTGCTCACTTCATCTCTCAAGTCTAGGCAGGCAAGGTGGAAGTTTTGTAAAATCCTTCTTTGGGAAAACTGTCTGTGATCTTGAACTGACTGCTAGCGAAACTGATACTAGTTGCTGTGAAGTGTTGTGATAGCATTAAGAATGAGAACAAATTGCAAACTTTTGTGTGTGTACATACATATGTTTTTTCATGTGTGTGCATATGCCTGTACGTGTGCAATGCGATTGCCCCCTATTGACTGCACTGACCAATGAATGGTGTAGGGTTCGGAAACCACAGGTTTCCTTCTATGCTGGTTATACGACTGCCTGGGAGGCAACAGTTTGGCTCAGTTACCACAGCCATATTAAGAGGCTTACGGTGATAAAGTAACAAAGCTGTTTATTTTCCACTGTTATTTATTGGGTTGCTCTCTGCTCCTGCTAGTAAGTGGGTGACGAGCCCAGAGCTTTGGAAGTTCACGTGCTGTTAAGGCTAATTTATTATATTATTAGTTTGTATACAAGAATATCTGTGCGTTACATTGTATGGTAATAGGTTCTCTCCATGAGGTGGAGCAAGCTGCCAGGCACATCAATAGCCTTGTGCAAGATTACGAGAACATGCAAAAGATCCTGGAGTTACAGCGCAGTTTGTGTGGAAACAAACCATGTATTGTGAGCCCAGGAAGGAAGTTCATCAAAGAAGGAATGCTTATGAAGGTAATCACTAACTTCCTAATCAGAAATTATTACTGTCATTATTGGAGTGGAATGTTACCATTTCTGTATAAGTGTTACTTTAAATACTATATTTACCCGAATACTAGACAGTGCTTTGTTCCTTTTTTTACCTCCATATACATAATGGTGGTAGTATTTTCTGCATACTTTTTTTCCCCCTTTAGTAGTAGCAAGTAATGATCAATGTTTTTTAAACAGACCTATATTTTATTATAGTATAAGCCACCTAAAAATCTTTTTAAAAAAAATTAACTGTTTTTTATGATTAGGAAAAAATATAAAGATGGACAGAAAGAGTGAGAGTTCCTCATGTGTTGTATTTGAGGTGTAATATATATTACAGTGAAATTTTGTTACATAATTTACATAGGTACTTTCAATTTTACACATACAATGAAAATGAAGGTTGTACTTTATACTGAACTGTTATCAATTCTAAAACTTCTGGTGGGGATTTGGAAATACATATTTTATGATAAAAGTGTACTTTAAAGGGAAGTTCTCTGTAATGAGTTTGTACGGTACATTATTAACAGCAAAAAATTTGGTTATCTTGCATCTTTATTTAAATGCTAAAATTAAATAATCATGCTGAATTACATAACCAAATAATTTTTAAAGAAATTAATCTGTTCTCCAGACCAAAGTAAAAATGTGGTGGCTGTCTTATTTTAGAGGTGATGCTGTAGTTGGGCAAATACTCTTACAAGGCAAAGCCTTATGCCCATTACAGGTTGATCTCCTGCCCTACTCCAGCCATCATCCACTAGAGCTTTACACCATGCCTTACACCCATTGTAGGCTGGTTGCCTGAAAACCCCCTCGGAACCACCACCAGGGGAGCCCACATCTTACACCCATAAATGCTAGTATTAGTATTAGTTTCCAAAAGTGTATATATAAAAAACCTGATAAAATATTTTGTTCACAGGCCAATGTGACGAGTCTGGCAGACAACTTGTGGTCAGCAGGCTGCTAATTGAATAGCCCTGCTCTGCAGTGTCGTGTCACAAATTGAACCAGGAAACGTGTTAAAGTAGTAAATTGTAAGGGGGGGGGGAAGGGTAAATAATAATTTGAAGCAAGAATAATTTTTAATTCTAGCAACCAAAATTAAAAGTTTTGCCTGTGGATACTTTTTATTAATTGTACATCTATTAATACCAGGTACATCAGTTGTTAATTTTGTAGTTCATCGTTATGTATACATTGCAGACATTGAGTTATACTTTGTCTGTATTGAAATAAACATTTTTGGCACATTATGCAACACAATATTATTTAACATCATCTTAAACTTGTATTTTTATTGGTTTGTTTTTGAACAGGTATCACCTCATGGCAAGAAAGCGCATCCACGTTATTTTGTTCTCTTCAATGATATGCTGATGTACTGCAAGTTACTACGCTCATCCCCTACAGAGCCCAATTCCTTGCGGTGCTCTTGCATCTTGCCACTGAAGAAGTGTCAGGTGGTTGAAATACTCAGTAAAGGCATGTTTAAGTTGACGTGTCACCACGAGTCCTTGCTGTTGTATAGTGCATCTACTGATGAGGGGGCTGCATGGATAACAGCACTGAAAGATGCTGTTAAGCAGGTATGGTGTATTCTATATGTTTATAGGGATGGGTCAGTTCTGGTTGTTGATTTTTAGTTCCACCGGTTCTTACCCTTGAGAACCAGAACCGAAAATTATATTCGTGGTTCCTTCATTTTATTCATAACCGCAATTAACATCACTCCTGCCAAATTCCCATTAAAATAATAATTTATACATACCATTTATTTGCTAAATAAATAGCACATGTAATGCAATCACAAATCTCGCTGTTGTAAGCAAACAATTTTCTCCGTCAGACATAGACTAAAAACTGCCATAGATGTAGCAGAGTCTTGGTGTGATTTTCTATGCTATCGACACTAGGGACACTGCAGCCTTTCCAGTTGACTATTCAAGAGGTTGATCTTGGGAAAATGGCATCCATGTAAACTGTTAATGTCATTAGTAAAAACTACTGTCATTACAGTTTGGTAATGCATGTATGGCATAAAAAAATTTCTTGAGCACTTTGAGGTTATGAATTCTTATTATGTACTGTGAATTCGCACATGGTGTTGGTTACAATTAAGGTACTAAAATTGTAATTTTATTTTTGTGGATGAGATAATATTTATTTCCAGAGATGAAAAGCAAATAATGTCTTCAGAAGTGTGGTGGTATTCTGCTATTTGGAATGAAAATGAACTCTATGCAAAGTGTTCTTTGAGTGAAAAATTGACTTCTCGAGGTAGTTTGAAATCATCATCAAATTTAATTTAGCACTTGACAAATATTTATTACTTGAAAATGGGACATACAGTTTCATTTATACTAAAATGTACCATTCACTGGTGAGCTAAATTTCTAAAACGTTTGAGATATATTTAGACTTTGATACAAAAAACCAAGATCCAAGAACTTATTTTTAAGAACCAGAACTGGACCAAGAATATGTAAAGAAAAGTGAAACAGACCCATCCCTATATTGTCACCTAGGTTTTTAAGTTCTGTTATGCATTATTTTCGAATTGGCATGATATCTGTGTACATTTTGTTTTCTGCAATGACTAAAACGATACATCGGCAAGACACCGCAAAAAAATGTAGTGCAGTTTTAAAATAAAATTTATTTCACTTAAAACTCGGAGCTCTGTTAGTTGCCTATATAAACAACGCATGGCATTTATGAAACATTTCATGTCTGAAGATGTGTTTGTTTCCTATTTACAAAAACTCCGGTCCTTGATATGCATGACTGCGCAGTACTTAATTTGTGTTTTACTACGTCACAATAAAATGACTGTGTCAAATCTGAAAGTTTCATAGAGGCAAGTTGCAGACAGACTGCACACTATTTCAATGACTTGTTTATAGAGGTGGTGTGGTGTGCTATCTGAGTGCAAAACAGTTAAAATTTTTAAGAAGTTTGTTTTAGTTATTTAATATCATCATGAAATGTGCAAATGCTTTGCGAAATTACAAAATGTTTGTGTGGAATTGACATGTGAAGCAGTAAAAACGTAGATGGTTCATGTTGAATCAAACCGGGCTTTTTCAAGGCAAGCATGAATAAATGCAATCAATTTATTTAGTGGAATATTTTTTAACGTTTTCTTATAACTTACAAATTATGTTGACGTATCATTTTTAAACAGTGAAGTGACTTAAATAAATTGAACCAGTTTTTATAAGTTACTGGGTTTTTATGTTTTTTGCAGTCTAACTGTTGTTGGGCTGATGCAAAATGTGGCATTATACCAAATGTAAATTTTTTACATTTACCTTTTGCAGAATAGCCCAGTAGTTCTTTTTGTGGTTGTATTTTTTTCTCTGTAGTTTTCTATTTTGTGTGGGAGTTATGCTGTTGATGCATGGCATTCTTTTATTTTATGCATTCATCTCAGTGGTATTTCATATGCGCACACAGGTGTACATAGTGTATAATGGATGGAAAAAAATTTTTTTAACTCATTTGGCAAATTTTTGCCATTAAAATGACATATTTACAAAAAATTAAGAATTTCCCTTTTATATTTTACCCAAATAAAATTAATATTGTACACACTTTTTTTAAATATTGTATAATATTTAAAAATTTTGATTAAATTTTATAGAAAGGACAGAAAAATGAGCCAATACATATTGTGCTATAAATAATCACAAAATTATTGAAACCTTTTTACTCAAAGTAGGCATGTTTACCAATGACTATCATTTTTTTAAAATCACAAATAAATTTTAATGAACTTTTAGGAAAACTAGTGACAAATATCCAGAGAGCACCTCATCAAAATTGATTAAATCATTAAAACATTTTCACTGAAGCAGGTGTGTCTTCTGGTTATATACCATAATTATTATTATTCTAATAATCAACATAGAAACGGAAATACTATTAAAAACTGAAACAAGTTTTTAAACTCGGTGCAATGTTATCCGTCTATATAAGCAGCAACTTTAAACATTTGCGGGAACGTTAACAATTCATAGAGAGTCACAGTAACCATGCTGCAGGGAAAAAATATAATGTTATAAAATGTGTGTACAGATATGGAGGAAAAAATAAATTGTATAAAATTACATGTTTTGACAAAATATAGCAACACTTTACTAATAAGTGTTTGGTATGTGCTTGCACTATTTTTAACAGATATAAGTGAATCATTCCCACACCTGCATTCTCTTCCTTTCCCTTCACCAGGCAGCTGTTATAGCATTTCCCTCCTTCCACCATGCACACCACTTCTTGACACCAGGATAATATTGGTTCGCTGAGCAATCTTACTCATGCACAAAAAAAATACACCATAGCAAATATCTGCATGGAACAACCATCACACAGTATCCTGATGACCGTGGTAGTTGAACCACTCTATCTGATGCTGCCTTGGACACACTCCACTGCATTAGTTAAGTTACGCAGCCATTATCAAGTCATGTTATATCACTGTGTGTACTGTACAGCATATTTCGTGTATTGTAACCCTTCCCCTCTCTTAACCCACTGTGTCAAACAACCAAAGCGTTTTTTTTATTTCAAAGTGTTTTTTTTTCTTCTGAACTGTTACTGGCAAACATGGGTTTGTTTGCAATCGTTTGCTTTAACTGCTAGGAGCAAATATTTACAAAAACATTCTACATTGAGGAAAATAAGTTACCATATATGGGAGTTTTATAAGTAGCCCTTTTATCGTGGTTTGGCTTTGTGAATTTGTGTACACATTCACAATATTGTGGATTGCATCCATGGCCTTGATCACGTGCTTGTTGTCGCTCAAACTAACAACTGCATGCAGCATTGGAAAGTGCTGCAAAAGCATCACTGGGCGCACTGCCCCCTCTTCACCCCTCAACCGCCCCACTGTCTCCCTCCTTTCATCTTGCTGCTTACTGAGATTTCATGAAAAAAGTAGTAGACTGCCACAGGTACAATGTTGCAACTTGCTGTTTGTCATTAGAAACACAATCATTCCTTGCAATTTAGGTGTTTCGACCCCACTCATATTGAGTGGATGAATACTTGCTCTGTAACCATAAGTTGATTTTGTGTGGAAATAAAACTGCAGTGTAAAATTTGAATCTGTTAGCTTGTGAACTGTCACACTTGTAGCCTTCAAATGTATTACAGGAATTTAACATTTGGTTTATGTTTCAAGTATCATGAGTGCCGCCAAACTCTGAGAAGAGATAGCAGTTCCAAGAGACCACTAAGAGGTCATGATGTGTTTGAAATGGGTCAGGACTTCATCAAGTCTTATGCAAAACGGAAGAAGGTGCACTCAGATGTAAGCAGACTGTTTGTAAAATGTAAATAGATTATAAGTCAGAGAATTTAATGGTTTATTCAGAAGGCTCAGGTATTTCTCATTTTTCTTGTCAGTTTGAGCTGATAGAAATTTTTGTATATAAATGTTGCGGTTACAAAATATTATGTTTTCATGTACTTTTTTCCTGTACTTTCATTCTAGTTGTCTTTATTATCTTTCTTTTGCTCTCTTTTTTTGCTTTTTTCTCTTGTAATGCTATAATTTTTGTCTCTCCATTTTAGTCTGTTCTCTCTTTTTTTTCTTTAATGCTTTTTTTCCATTCTTTCATGTAATAGGCATATAAGATAGGCTTTAAAAAAAATAGAAGAAAAAAATTCTTGCCTGTTTGAATTTTTTATTTTAACACAATTAGTAATTTTTTTTTTCCCTGCGATAAAAGTGTTTTTACTGGACTCTGGGTTGTTGCCATGGCATTTTGCAACTAAGTTTATCTGGATATTAACGATTTATTTCCCCTCTTCCCTTACCTCTTTTTGTGATTTTAATTAGAGGTGTACAACAAATGAGTTCAGTCACCTAATTTCTACCATTCCTTGATGTGGACAGGAATGAGCTGTATTTTAAACTAATTAGAGTACTCAAAAAAATACTGTGAAACTCTCTTATACAAACCACTTTGATAGCTCAAACTGCATTAGGTCATTTGAACACTTGAAAGCTTAGAGTGCCAGGACTACTATGAGCACAGTGAACAAGTGGATTATCCAGTTTAAAAGCCCTCTTATACCACTCAACTGCGACAGTATAAGTGTTGCCATGCTGCGTTCACAGTACAACTTTACAGAGTGAAGTTACATGAGTGTTGTGTAATCATCATAATCATAAGTGGATAGTGTCCTACACATTAACATAATCTTACTTAATGATTCCCAAAAAGAGTGCAGCTCTATATGAAAATAAGAGAAGGAACTTGTAAAGTAAGCGAACATGTTTTCAGCAATGTTGTATTGAAATGGTTTTCAGTAATGAAGTTCCACAATACTTGTATATTATATTCACTGTTATCACATAAACAATAACATTTATGTGAATCTTATTAATAGGACAATAAATGATCTCAAAGTAGTTTTGTACAGTATGTGATCAAAAATATCCAGACACCCCGCAAAACATATCTTTAACATTGAAGGTGACACAGTACTGCCATCTACGTGGAACACATGGTCAGCGATCGCAGGAGTTAGCAGACAGTGCAAGACTGCAGAATGGGACAGTCTGAGGAACTTGCTGACTTTCAATGTGGTCTTGTGGTGGGTGTTACTTGTGTAAAAGTCTGAGCGCGAGATTTACACCCTCCCGAATAGCGCTTTGTTCACTGTTTCTGATGTTTAGTGAAGTGGAAACTGGAAGGGATGTGTATAACCCAAAAGTGTGCGGGCCACTTCCCATGTTGACTGCCAGCGACCGTCAATTGTTGACATGGATTGTACAGTGTAATAGTCAATTATTCATCACTACCATCACACAGGAATTCCAACCTGCATCAAGATCTACTCCAAGCACCATGAATCTTCAGTGCGAGGTGCGGAAACTTGGTTTCTATGGCAGTGCAGTTTCCCATCTGCCACACATCACACAGGCAAATGCCAAATGCAATACTCGCATGGTGCAAGGAGCATTGAAACTGGACAATAGAACAGTGTAAAACCATTGTGTGGAGTTATGAATCAAGGTATACAATGTGGCGATCCGATGGTAGGGTGTGGGTGTGGCAAATGCTCTGTGAAAGACGTCTACCATCCTTCATAGTGCTGACTGTGAGATTCGGGGGTGGTGGGGCTACAGTATGGTCATGTCTCTCACTGGAGAGGGCTTTGCTCCCTTGTTGCTTTATGTGGCACTGTCACAGCACAAGTTTATGTTGACATTTCAACTCTTTGTGTTGCCTATTATCAAAGACCAGTTCAGGGATGACCATTGTCTCTTTCAACATGACCAAGCATCTGTCCCTACTGCAGGATGTGGTTTCAAGACAAAAATGTCCCACAAATTGACTGGTGTGCACAGAGTTCTGATTTGAATCCAATAGAACATCTCTGGGACATTTTGAAATGCCGACTTTGGGCTAGACCACATCGACACCTCTTCTCATTTCGGCGCTCTGTGAGGAATGGGCTGCCATTCCTTCGAAAACCTTCTGCCACCTGATTGAAAGTATGACTGTCAGTGTTCCTGATGGAGGGTGGCCAAAACTTGTATTTCATTTTCAAGTGGGTGTCCAGATACCTTTGATCGCGTAACGTGTCTGTAATATAGAACCTTTATTTCCTGAATCCGGCATGCATTTGATATGAGTGGCATGTTGGGGCACACTAACTAGCAGTAGAATGGACTTCTGGTTGGACAAGCAGATTCAAACATATAGAGTTCTCATTATGTCCATCCCACCTAGGCAAACCAGGTTAGATTCTTGGTGGAGTCGCTCCCGAATTTCGCATGTGGGAATTGTGTCGGACTATACTGCTGGTCGTGCCATGAACAACTACATGTCTTGGATGTTCAAGCCAACGTTTCGAATTAATTAGGCTCAAAAGAATGAGTGTGTCCCATTTAGCACCAAAGAAACGAGAAGGTATAACCGTGACCTTGAACATCTCTTTATGTTGTGGTAAAGCACAACATGAACATGCACATGCTCGGTATTTACTGCTGCCTTCCAAACTTAAGCAGCCTTAAAATACTGGGCTTGAGTGAGGGATGTAAGTTCGTCTAAAGAAGTTTTGTTGAAAGTTAAGTGTAGGAGCAATTTATTCTGATGCTTGTGAAATATTTCAGGAGACAGTGCCAGAGGTATGTCAACAGCAGGAAAATATCATCAATGAATCTCATCTTAGTTCAGCTACACCAAAACGACAAAGTGGAATGCAAAAAAGGATCAGAAATTTGAATTGTATCCAGGGAGATAGTGACGGTCAATCTGAGGTGAGTTTTTGCAACAGTTATTTTTTTTGAACAGCAAACCTGCATTTTAGTAAACCACGGCTTATGATCATACAAGGTTCCCAACAAACTGGAAAACAGGGAAATTGAAAATTGTACCAAGCATAGGGAAATGTTTATTAGTGCAATTTTTTAATTTTTTTCCAACAGCAAATTGTATTTTATTCTGTTTTAATTAAAACGAGTACAGTAGAACCTCTTTCTATCAACCCTATTTTAAGGGACTGTCTTTAACAACTCGTTTTTGAGGAATCGTAAAAAATTTGGGTAAAAAAAAAGTAAGCAATTTAAGGAAAATCTGCTTAAAAATAATTTTGTTGCAATTTTTCTGTAGCTGCGCATTGCATTTCTCTTGGTGAGTACTGTAGGGGCGGGGCAGCTCGTCTAAAATAGTTAACAACTGCACTAGGCTGCCAGACTAGCCAATGGCATCATTTTATTCAGAAGATGTCTGTTTATTAATATAAACATATATTTAATCTAAATATTGTTAGATTTTTCAGCAAGACTTCACTAAACACAGAATTTTCGCCTGGAAAAACGTAGGCAGTGTCCAATGTTTTTGTAATTAATTGGCAACAAAAAATGTTGCAGATACCCTTGTGGGGTATCACTTTATTCGGAAGACATCTGTACATTGACATAAATTATTACTGTTTCATTGAAATATTTTAAGATTTTTCTGGAGACCATCAAACGTTGACTTTTGGCTGGGAAAAAACGTAAGCAATGTCCAAAGTTAACGTTTTTTTGCAATTGTTTGGTGTCAAGGAGGTTACAGATGCCCTTCAGTAGTACCATTTTATTCAGGAGACGTCTGTATATTGAATTTAAAAAATATTTTATGCAAAAATCAGGTTTTTTTATGCCAGATATGATAGAGCATGAACTGATAATGCTCGGTAAATCCTCATGCTGTTTGATCTTTTTAGCATTTTGGGTGCAGGTAAAGGCTAAGTGTAAACCCCTCTGGCATTTTTTTTCCCCAAAAGCAATTTATATTTAATTTTTAAAAAAAGTAGTTTTTGCGCTACAGATGATTAAACACATACTTAATGAAAAAATTGCAGATTTTGATGTATAGGTAGAGCCAAGATTATATGTTGTGCAAAAATATGAATTTTTCCACAAAATTCACTACAAATTGTGGAAATTACAAATTTTGCATTAACCACAAAATAACTCCACCAACACACTTGTACAGTAATCAAGTGGCCAGTAAATTCATTGATATGGTTTTAAAAAAGCACTCCATGGAACACATAAGAAAATAGCCACAAGCTGAGTGCACCTCAATGATGCTGTAATTTTTTGTCTTTAATTAAAAATATTTGGTTGACCGCAATAAATATTGACAAATACAGCCGTTACTGTGAATCAGGTTATAGACGTTGTTTATGATTCTGTTTGTTTGCAGAAGACAATAAATGTTACAAATATTGCAGCATAAAAATTACTGAATTAAAACTTCTGTTCATTTTCTTCTGAAATTATAAGTTTACCATTTTATTACTATTATTGTAGTAATATGTAGAATTGATATTATTAAGATGTGAATACAAATGTTTTCTTAAAAAAGTCTTGAAATTATAATCTGGCAAAATTGTGAAATCCGGGATTGTAAATTTTGGAGACATTTTTTTTCCATAGAAAATAATTCTTCATAGAATTGTATTGCAAGATTTGTATAAAGTTGGCACAAATGCAGAACAACTGAATGTCCAAAGATGCTTTGTATGTACAGGTAAGGTTACTTCTACTGCAGGTTGGGAAGGTCAATGTTAAAAGTTTGGCAAAGGGAAAATTTTTGCCACTAGGTAAGCACTGGGGTCGGCAAGGAACCAGATTTTCTATTTTCTACGTTAAAAAACAGTAGAATTGCAATAGTTATTAATAAAATATAAAATAGCTTCGTAACCAAGTAAAATCTTGTATTATTCATGTAGCTTAAAATTTTAATTAAAAGTTACAGTTTGGTACACTGCACACCTAGCAGAATAAATTTTCCCAATGTGAAACTATTCCATAAGAAATCACTTTTGTTCCAAACCTTAGTATAATTTACTAACCTTGGTACGCGATTTCTTTTGTAAATATAGGTAATGTGTATGGTGGTTTATTAAATGATACAGATGTGTTGTAATAGTGCCTAAAAATAAAGTGACTGCATCATTATGTACNACCTAGCAGAATAAATTTTCCCAATGTGAAACTATTCCATAAGAAATCACTTTTGTTCCAAACCTTAGTATAATTGACTAACCTTGGTACGCGATTTCTTTTGTAAATATAGGTAACGTGTATGGTGGTTTATTAAATGATACAGATGTGTTGTAATAGTGCCTAAAAATAAAGTGACTGCATCATTATGTACAGAGGAGTTTAAAAATTATGGTTTCCATGTTAGCGACGGATAAATACATTGTAACTGCTGCTCGGAGCATGAATGGAGAGACATGTTAAACAAACACATAATCAGCAACAAGTACAAGAAATACTGCAAAAAAAAATATCGTTATTAAATTTGAAAGAACAATAATAAGATTTTGTGCTAGAAACGGTGCATGCATTAATAGCTGCAGGTGTAGCCTAGCTGTTGAGAAACTTGATGACAGCAAGTTGAAAGCATGGATGCAGAAACACCTGAGTGGTTCTGGAGGCCTACCGACTGTAGATGGACGAGAGAAAAGTACATCCCTATGCTGCGAGAAAAAAAAAATGTGCAGAGACCACACAAAAAATTAGTGGGAAAGATAGATGAAACTACATACTAGATTCATAACTGTTTTTTTTTTCAATATTTTATTTAAAATTTTGTATCCAGGTGCTGAACATGAAATTTTTGTAGGGGCATCTTTTGTGCTNTTTTTTTCAATATTTTATTTAAAATTTTGTATCCAGGTGCTGAACATGAAATTTTTGTAGGGGCATCTTTTGTGCTTGATTCAGCAAATGATGCTTGTTCTCAGACTGTGATGAATGTGTACTCTAAATATCAAATAAAAAATGAAAACATTGTTGTGTATGTCACAATCAAATTGAGCAAACTACAACCTGCTCTTGAGGAGTTGGCTAAGGGAATCCTGCCAGAAACAGTTGAAAATATTTTGGATGAAATGAAGACAGTTAAGTCTGCAGTCTTAAAACAGTAATTTAAACACACTGCAAAGCTGAGCCGTCTTAAACTGAACAATTTGATAAACAGTGACCCGACTCGTCAGTTTCTCGGAATTGAAGCCTTTGTAAGTCCTCAAAATTAGGGTGCTTAAAAGTGGAGGATGAAGAATTCCTGAAACATGCTGAAAACTTACCTTTTCTTTAAAAGGTGTAGAAGAACCTGTTAGCAATAGGCTTCATAACTCTCCAAAAGCTGGTTTCCGAAGAGCAGAAGAAACCACGGGTCAACCATGTGGGCATAGTAGGCACACTTTGTCAAATAAAACATAATTTCTCTGAATTTGCATCTGCTGCACTAGAGTTGATTTTGATATCCCTAATTAATGTATACTCTGAGTGATCATTCTCTAAGTATTCAGTGATTGTTAGTGACAGGAGGAGATCTCAAGAACCAGAGAATGCAGAACTATAAAGTCCCCTCTATTTCTGAAGTGCAATTTTATAAAANATAATAAGATTTTGTGCTAGAAACGGTGCATGCATTAATAGCTGCAGGTGTAGCCTAGCTGTTGAGAAACTTGATAACAGCAAGTTGAAAGCATGGATGCAGAAACACCTGAGTGGTTCTGGAGGCCTACCGACTGTAGATGGACGAGAGGAAAGTACATTCCTATGCTGCGAGAAAAAAAAAATGTGCAGAGACCACACAAAAAATTAGTGGGAAAGATAGATGAAACTACATACTAGATTCATAACTGTTTTTTTTTTCAATATTTTATTTAAAATTTTGTATCCAGGTGCTGAACATGAAATTTTTGTAGGGGCATCTTTTGTGCTTGATTCAGCAAATGATGCTTGTTCTCAGACTGTGATGAATGTGTACTCTAAATATCAAATAAAAAATGAAAACATTGTTGTGTATGTCACAATCAAATTGAGCAAACTACAACCTGCTCTTGAGGAGTTGGCTAAGGGAATCCTGCCAGAAACAGTTGAAAATATTTTGGATGAAATGAAGACAGTTAAGTCTGCAGTCTTAAAACAGTAATTTAAACACACTGCAAAGCTGAGCCGTCTTAAACTGAACAATTTGATAAACAGTGACCCGACTCGTCAGTTTCTCGGAATTGAAGCCTTTGTAAGTCCTCAAAATTAGGGTGCTTAAAAGTGGAGGATGAAGAATTCCTGAAACATGCTGAAAACTTACCTTTTCTTTAAAAGGTGTAGAAGAACCTGTTAGCAATAGGCTTCATAACTCTCCAAAAGCTGGTTTCCGAAGAGCAGAAGAAACCACGGGTCAACCATGTGGGCATAGTAGGCACACTTTGTCAAATAAAACATAATTTCTCTGAATTTGCATCTGCTGCACTAGAGTTGATTTTGATATCCCTAATTAATGTATACTCTGAGTGATCATTCTCTAAGTATTCAGTGATTGTTAGTGACAGGAGGAGATCTCAAGAACCAGAGAATGCAGAACTATAAAGTCCCCTCTATTTCTGAAGTGCAATTTTATAAATAATGGGGACATTAATTAAAAATAAATACAGTGTTCGCAGCATAGCTGTGCACCAAAACACAACTCCTTAGAACTGAATATATCTATTAAAAATATTTTGTGTGGGAGGATGTTTTACATGTGGAGTACTGGGGGTGGGGGGAGGTACATAGGTAAATACAGAAACTTGTAAATATCTATAACAGAAGTACATCTGGGTTGAAGCAGTCATCACAAANACAGGAGGAGATCTCAAGAACCAGAGAATGCAGAACTATAAAGTCCCCTCTATTTCTGAAGTGCAATTTTATAAAAAATGGGGACATTAATTAAAAATAAATACAGTGTTCGCAGCATAGCTGTGCACCAAAACACAACTCCTTAGAACTGAATATATCTATTAAAAATATTTTGTGTGGGAGGATGTTTTACATGTGGAGTACTGGGGGTGGGGAGAGGTACATAGGTAAATACAGAAACTTGTAAATATCTATAACAGAAGTACATCTGGGTTGAAGCAGTCATCACAAANGAGGTACATAGGTAAATACAGAAACTTGTAAATATCTATAACAGAAGTACATCTGGGTTGAAGCAGTCATCACAAAATTTTAATTGGAAAAATATGGTGTTTCTAGGTGAATTTTCTCAAATATTTTGTGAGATACAATGATTTTTATCTTGTTTGCTTGTTTAGGAAATCAGCCATTCTCCAGAAAGTGTCAAAGACAGTTTGTATCCTCTGAGGAGGTCAGTGAGGGATAGTAGCAGTGTACCTGGTCGTCGCTGCATTAAGAAAGACAGAACTGCATTGGGGAAGGAGAACCGTGCAGTTGTAGGAATCGCAGCTAGCAGTTCACCGCGCAAAATGATCAACTCTTTTCAAGAAGCTGGTACAAGCACTGCTGCTGTTACTCCTGAGCAAACAACATGGCACCTAAGAGGCTATCAGCTGTTCCAGTATGCAGTGGCTAGTGTTGGTCGTTCCATCCGTAAGCATGTTCTGAGGCGCCCACTGTCTGCTCCGCACTTTGAATAACTATATTAGTATTTAGTAGAGCTTTTTTTTCAATACTCATTAAAAATATTTCCTTGCATAACTGTTATAGCATCACATATGAAGTGGTTCTGTACTTTTTGTAGGGCATTTTTCGTGTCATGGTCATTAACAATTGTATCAGCTGTCTCCAGGTTTTTTATATAGTTCAACCTACAATTTTATATGGGAGAGTATTAAGTTTATAATAAACTGTGCTGTATACATTTTACTAGAACTGCATTTTACCAGTTTTACTGATATTGATACCATCATGGTAGTTTTTGCAGAACGATTAATATATGTAATGTGTGGTGTTTGAAAGCAACAAGTTATTTGTCTTTCCATTTGCCTTGCACAAAATTATGAAAATGCAGTGAAAAATTTGGAAACTTTTGAGCAGGTGTGAGAAAGAAAATAAAAAACCGTTTTCAACAAATGTATACAAATTAAAATTACAGCTATGGCCCTGCCTCTTACACACAACAAATTGTATTACAAGTGATGAAATGAAAAGTCAGCATAACATCAAATAATCATTTTACAAAGATCATTTTTTGCTTTCTGCAGTAACATGTTTATATATAAACATTTCCAAAAGAAAATTTATGACCATATTAAATACGCATGTATTAGGTCCATGAAAATGTTTTATTACATGTGAATAAGAACATACAGTTAACGTACCATAAAATTAAAGTTAATATTATGAAATTTTGTGAACTGAAGTTTTTATGATTGTGTTAGCTTATTAAGAGTGTGATGAAACTAATACCTTCCAAGACTGTATCCTTAAAAAAAAANAGTTTTTATGATTGTGTTAGCTTATTAAGAGTGTGATGAAACTAATACCTTCCAAGACTGTATCCTTAAAAAAAAATACATCACATTTTACTAAAAAAGCTCAAATGAATTGAACACTGCCTTGGCTTATAAAACTCTGTAATNAAAAAAAAATACATCACATTTTACTAAAAAAGCTCAAATGAATTGAACACTGCCTTGGCTTATAAAACTCTGTAATTGTGTAAATTATGTGACACAAGATGACCCAGTGTCAAGATTATTTGTTGGAACCATACCAATTTCGATGTTATCAGCTGATGCAGTCGTGTCTGCTGCATCGGTACATCTCACATAATTTTATCTTTCACTTTGTATAAAATTTTTAATTTGTAATACACTATTGTTTGTGAAAATTGCAATACCCAGAAAAAATGGCCCGAATGAATCCAAACTCGGAGGATGTGTAGAACATTGTACCAGTAATAAGTAATTACGATTGCAGAGAGATGGCATACATGTAGGCTCAGCAGCGCCCTCTCTTGTGTGACCGGAAAGATCCGTGTTACGCCAAGCTCGGTCAGTGAAGAGCCGTTAAACGAAGCGCCAGTATGCCGTGTCAACGTCAAAAGGCACCATATCAGCATGTGAGTGAGTTCAAACGGGGCAGAATTATCTGTCTCCGGGAAACGGGTTTATCATGCCGTAACATTTCGGCTTGTACAGGGCATGCTGCTATGACAGTGATGCGTGTGTGGCACCAGTGGATAGAAGAGTCGTATGCAGCGACGAGTGGGTACTGGACCACACTATGTGACCACAGCACGGGATGACCGCCATTGTGTCCGCAGGGCTGTAACGGACCATACAGCCTCATCCAGTGTTGGCTCGACACTGGAGCACTGCAATGGGTGTGGACCTGTCTGCGTCGAGGCTTCGACTCCATCTGCTGCGGGCTGGACTGGTGGCATGCATGTCATTGCATCGGCTTCCATTGTCCAGAAACCACAAACGCCTCAGACTGGAATGGGCACATGAACGCAGTCGCTGGCATGCTGAGTGGCAATATGTTGTGTTTTTGGATGAGTCCCGCTTCAACCTGTCTTACAGTGATGGCTGCATACGTGTTAGACGCTACCATGGTGACAGCAATCTGACAGCCTGCATTGTGGAGCGGCATAGCGGACAAATGCCAAGTGTGAAGGTTTGGGCCGCCATGTGATTCAAGCTCAACTCCTTCGTATTGAGGGTAATCTGAACAGCACCCGCTACATCAGGGAGGTTGTAGAGCCCGAGGTACTGCCCCTTCTTCAGGCAACTCCACATGTCATATTTCAGCAGGAAAATGCCTGGTCGCGTGTGGTGGGGAATGTGCAAGCCTTCAATAAACGACAGGTATCACTGCTTACCTAACCTGCACGTTCGCCTGACATGTCGCTAATCAAACATGTCTGGAAATGGTTGGTCTGCGACTTGTTCGTCATGGACCTCACTTAGTGGATCCTCATACAAACCGCGTGGAGGGAGATTCCCCAGAAACATATCCAGGTCCTCTTTGATTCCATGCCATGACGTTTAGGAGCTCTGATTGCAGCATGTGGACACTTCACACCATACTGAATTCTCAAGGACAGGGATTGTGTACAGCTCTGTAATCCTAATCAATTGTGTATTGTCATGTATCGAATCTGTGGTATGAAGTTCATTTCAATCACATGTATCCTTCTTGGTGTTGAATTTTTCACAAACGTTAGTGTATCTAGTTATAAGAGCAGATCTGTCCTGCAGTATAAAATTTTGTGGAAGAAAACTGTACAACAATTATGAAAGGGAGTGTTATTATTTACGTAGAAAATTGTTTTTTTTTATGAAATAGAAGTGCATAGTATCTTAAATAAAATGTTTGTACAAGGCGTGTCCATAAAGTAAGAGTACTGTTGGGCTGTCGTGCTGTGGGAATTTGTTTGTCAACAGTTGGCAACACTGAGTTGTATTGGGGGGTCTCCTGGGGGCTTATTCTAAGTTTCGTCGGGAACGGCCCACGTCACCACGAACCCACTCTCTCTCAGCCGACGAAA
Source organism: Clitarchus hookeri (assembly GCA_002778355.1). Taxonomy (NCBI): domain Eukaryota; kingdom Metazoa; phylum Arthropoda; class Insecta; order Phasmatodea; family Phasmatidae; genus Clitarchus; species Clitarchus hookeri. Next base: position 827,815 of record NQII01000141.1, read on the forward strand.
ACCAAGTCGTCATGAAATTTGTATTCAGAGTACGGAGTCGTTTCGAAGGCAAGCACATTCGGGCATCTTCGGCTTACCGACTCTCCCCACTCCAAGCTAGACGAGCGTTAGTGTCTGCGCATGGTCGACAACGTACAAACAAAATATTACTAGAAGTACTCGTTTTTAAAATTGCTCAAATCTGTTTAAAAAGCATTACTTAAAGACACGAATAGTAAGCCTTATATTTTTAGATCGTTAAAAATAATATATCATTAGAAATATGTATTTTATAAGAAAATAATAGTGTATAGTTTTCTTTGGTTTTGTGGGGAGTGTGAGCAACTGTGGTTGGTGGCCATGTTGAACTGCATTTATTTTTACCTTCGTGCGATATAGATGTTTACTTATTAAAGACGTGGCCCGGGTGGTTAGCAAATCATTTGTGTTTGTGGAAAAGAAAATATTTCGCCAAGGTTAAGTAAAGGAAAGTTAGCAGATTTTAAATATAGATTTCACGCTGTCCTGAATAACAAAGAAATGTACACATCTTAAAACGATTATATTAATATTCCTAACCTTGGTGTCCGCTGAAGTGTACTGTGGAGCCATGGAAGGTGATAATTTTGAATAAATATAATATAAGTAACATTGACTGAGTCACTGGCATTCTCTGGTTGATATATTATTACAGTATTGCTAATCTCTTACGCGACAGGCATTGAATTTGGTGTGAATTAAATAACCTTCCCTCCCTTTTTACCACATATAAGCCTATGGTTTTTAAAACGCCGATAATCTTTCAGCGCAGAAAATATTTATTTTGTACAGAAGGAGAATACGTAGATTTTGAATGTATTTGTGTTATTCATTTTGACTTCAAAGTTAGTTTTAAAATTATTAAATGATGTGGAATTTATTAGTCTGTTCTTTCTGGAATCAATGCAAGGATGCATTTTGTTGCAGAATATATTCATATTCATAATATTTAAAGTTAATCACGATCCGTTTTAGTTACAGTACATAAGACCTACCTATCAAATGTTATCCTTCAATTTTAAAAATGACATTCCAAACTGTAGGCTATTAGGTGACAAAATACAAATGCTCACAGCTTATAAGCTTGCCCTTTTAAAAAAAAAATGTTGTTACCACATATAATAACATTAATTCTATTTCACATAGTAAAAAAAAAAAAATTAAAATGTGGGGAGTTTCGATCTCAAAACATTGACATGTATGTGTTGCGAAGTACGTAACTTAACCACTCGCCCACCGAGAACATGCCTTGTAAGAGACGAATAAAATGTATCTAAGAAATGTACGGCCTAAGATAATAGTAAGGGACGAATAAATATATCTAGGAAATGTACAGCCTAAGATAATAGGAGTTAATTGGTTAAATATTTACAATTGTGTATTCGTACATTTACGCGCTTGTAATAACATCCCACGCCTAAAATAGTATGTATCATGTGCACAATGTTTAAGAAGGACGGACGTGTGTGATGCAAGTTTGTAATAGTTATACCCAATCTTTTCATGCTTATTCGTATCGTAAATGTATGCGTAGGAAAATTATAACTCCATGCAACACAAACACGTGCTGCACTGACTTTATGCCACACAATATTTATTTCCGTGTCATTGAAATACACGGCCACATTTAATACCGACGCCCGCCATATTGGTTAACTACGAAATTCTAGCCTGCCGACTGCTCATGAGCAGTTGTTTCGTCCCCGCCGACTCGTGACGTCAAACTACCGTCATTTAAAAACTACGAATACCAAATAGTAGGCTGGAACGAGAAATTGTTTCAATAACAACTTTTTTTCGTCGGAACGAAAACTTAGAATAGGCTCCCTGAACACAGCAAGCACCGGCGACCCTCGTCAGTAGCAAAACTCGCCTCGTGTCCGTTTCTGTGAAATATGTCAATCAGAAATCCCGCTAAGTGCGAGGTGCGCGCTGTCATAAGGTTCCTTTTCGCGGAAGGAAAAACGCCGACTGAAATTGTTGCACGGATCAAAACTGTTTATGGCGAAGGTGCTATGAACCGAACGAACGTGTTTAAGTGGTGTCGTGAGTTTAATGAAGGAAGAACGAATATTCATGACGAGGAAAGGAGTGGAAGACCTTAAATTTTGACCGATGAGTTGGTGAAAATAATCGAGGAAACTGTTCGTGAAGACCGCCGATTGACAGTGGATGAAATGTCTGCGATGTTTCCACAAATTTCCAGATCTCTGTTGCACGAAACAATTACAGAAACGCTAGGATATCGAACATTGTGCTCAAGATGGGTTCCAAAACAACTGACAAAGCAGCACACATTGAATCGGGTCGCTAGCGCTCGCGAGTTCCTTGAGCAATTTGAATTGGAAGGTGAGANCTGACAAAGCAGCACACATTGAATCGGGTCGCTAGCGCTCGCGAGTTCCTTGAGCAATTTGAATTGGAAGGTGAGAATTTTCTGAGCTCCACTGTGACTGGTGATGAAACATGGGTGGCTCATTACACCCCTGAGACAAAATGACAGTCATCACAGTGGCGGCACACTGGTTCCCCATCTGCCAAATAATTCAAAACCTCAATTTCGGCCAACAAATTCATGGCAACCGTGTTTTGGGAGCAAAAAGGGATCATTTTGATTGATTGTTTGCCTCAGGGTGAGATGCAGCACGATACTGTGAGACCCTATTAAAGCTCAAGAGAGCAATTCAAAACAAACGGAGGGGAATGTTGACGAAGGGAGTGTGTTTGTTGCACGACAACACCTGCCCGCACATGGCCAACGCCACCAAGGCACTTTTGAACTCATTTGGTTGGGACATTTTGAACCACCGTGCATACTCCCCTGACTTGGCACTTTCAGATTTTCATCTTTGTACCTTCTGAAGACTCAAATGGCGGGAAGAAATTTTCTAACCGATGAGGAGGTGAAACAAGAGGTCTTGAAGTGGACGAAGGAGATGGCAGGAGAGTTCTATGAGGAGGCCATCAAAAAGCTTGTGCATAGAACGGGAAGGCGATTACGTGGAAAAATAAGTCACATTTTTACCTACAATATCCTGTAATTTTGTTTAAATAAATTCTTTTATTAAAAATACAAAAAATTGAGTACTCTTACTTTCTTGAAATGCCTCGTAGTTGCATTATTTTATTAATAATGTATTTATTATGAATATAATGTTCCAGTTTCAGCTTCCAAAATATTGGGGGTTGTGTTATTTTAAACACAAAATAAGTTAATAATGTCACAAAATAATTCTTGCTCAAATCAGTTTCCTAATACATTCAAAAATGCATGAAAAAATATATGTTGGTACACGAAAACCTGATTGTTGCCACCAAATTTATTACAACGTCCTCTTTTTTACAACTGGTTTTCGAAGAACCACAGAAATAGACGTTAAAAATGTTGAACATGTAAGGGAAATTAGTTGTAAAATGCATATGCTTGTGTGTAGCATGCTCTTATGTACTAAAATTAAATTCAATAAATTCTGGAGTCCATGCTATACATATTTAAAAAAATTCAAAGGAAGGTGGAGCAGTAGTTCAAACTGTCTGCAGATACTTTTTAGATGATAAAGTGTAGCAGAACAGCACCACTTATGGCACTCTGCAGTTGTTAGCTTCTCATCCTGGCAACAAAGCAGTGCTTACTCAGTAGTTTGTTTTTCCCCTTCCTTTGCCAGCTGTTGTCATCGGATACTCCTCCAAGCTTTCGTTTTTTTTNTTACTCAGTAGTTTGTTTTTCCCCTTCCTTTGCCAGCTGTTGTCATCGGATACTCCTCCAAGCTTTCGTTTTTTTTGTGTAGAGACGACAGTTTGTTACACTCCAGGTCTCTTGGGGCATAATAAATTCCAACATAACTTTGTATTTTGGCAATAGATATTACATCTATCAACTGTATCTACACGGAGCATATTTTCTCCACCATTGTGTAAGATACCGCAATGCAAATAAATGAAGTTTTTATGTCGTATCTTGGGAAACAACTGACCAATTCCTATCAACTTTAGCAAAGAAGTACTGCTGCAGATGATGTAAAATTGCACGTTTTAAGTAAATCAGACATTTTTCAAAATGGCGGTCAATAGTTATTTTAGCTTTAAATGCTTTATCATGGAAAACCTGTAATCATTTCCATCTTATCTTTGTATGCTGGCAGTAGATATTACAACTATCAACTGTATCTACACCAAGCATCTTTTGTCCTTCATTTTNGTAGATATTACAACTATCAACTGTATCTACACCAAGCATTTTTTGTCCTTCATTTTGTCATATAGTGCCATGCAAATAAATAAAAAAATTTAGGTCATATCTTGAAACAATTGACTGATTCCTATCAAATTTGCAAACGGGTAGTACTGAGGCAGATGATTTTAAGTGGTTTGTTTTCAACATGTCGAACACGTATTTTAAATATGCGGCAATATAGCAATTTTTAGCCTAGAATGCTATATCATCGAAACCATGTAATCAAGTCCATCTTATCTTTATGTGCTGGCAGTAGGTATTACATCAACTGTATATGCACGGAGTATTTTATGTCGTATCTCTGGAAACAATTGACAGATTTCTAGAACTGCAGCAGGTGGTGTAAACTGGTATGTTTTCAGTAGATCAGGCACTTATTTTATAAATATTTTAGGTCAGTATATTTTATCACCGAAACAAATTCCAACTTAGGTTTGTATGCTGGCAGTGCTTATTACAACCATCAAATATGTCTATGCAGAGCCTCATTTCTGTGCAATTTTGTATGATAGCACCACCAATAAAAAACAAAGTTTTTATCTCATGTCTCGGGAAAAACATCAACCCATTCTTACAAAATTTGGCGAAGATGATGTACTGTGGTTGGCCATATTAAGTTTAATCATGCAGTTAAACCATGGGTTAGTTACACAATATACGGAGTTTACTCTCAAGCCTCTTGTGGTAGACTAAAGTGTGTTTGCTTTTCTCAAACAGATATTTATATTATAGTTTGTTTGTACTAGCCTTGTGATCTANTGGTAGACTAAAGTGTGTTTGCTTTTCTCAAACAGATATTTATATTATAGTTTGTTTGTACTAGCCTTGTGATCTATTTTTTATCTAGACAAATGGATACAAGAGTAACTTAGAAAAGTGGCTGTGACAAAAATCATTCCTTCATAGTTTTGAGTAATGTAAAGTGTTATGTTTTTAGTAAATATTTGTAATGAATATTTATAATAAAACTGCAAAAGCAAACTTAAAATAAAATATATAGGATTCTTGCAACTAATTCTACCAGTAAATGGTTACTTTGCACATGAGTGTACCAAGAATGCACACTTGCTGCCTTCCCCTAGCCAAAAGAAAACATATTGGGCAAAATCACAAAAATATTAAGTAAAGAAATGTATATTATGTCACACATTTAAGTTACCCTTGGTTGAATTAAATTTGATTTTGCCGAAATGTGGTTCAGTTGCAAACCTCACAAATATATCTGGATTTTAAATATGGCATGTCACTAAATAATTTGTAAAAATTGTGAATCACTAATGGTTACAAATTTTATAATGCAGACTAACAGCAGTCTAACTTTACCCTACCAAAATCAGTTTTAAATATAATTATAACTAAGGGAACTGGGTAACATTTAACACAAAATAGTTTTCATAGCCATCTTGACAACATATTAATAGCCCACTGCATGTGAAATTATTATACAATCACACTGGTTTTTTTTTTTTTTTATTACTTGTTATTATAGTCCTTTCATGGTGACTCAACTTTTCAGATGGTTCTGAATGTTGGTTTGGTATCTCCTCTGGCACATTTTTATGTACAGTAAAACCTCACTATAACGACAACGGACAATGGTGGGATAAATTATCACTATAGTGAATTATCGTTATAACTGAAAATTACTGTGTAGCATTTTTTCATGCAATGTTTACATACACACACTTTGTGGACACCGTGTGTTTTCTGAGTGCTGCTGCCCACATGAGAGCTCACAAGTCAATCATGAAATACAATTTAGCAAATCCACAAGTTACCATTTTTCATGTAAATATGATTAAAATTAGAACAACGAATAATCACCGGCAACTTTTTTATTGCCATACCTGATCACTGTGATCAGTAACGNTATGATTAAAATTAGAACAACGAATAATCACCGGCAACTTTTTTATTGCCATACCTGATCACTGTGATCAGTAACACATGCAACAAAGATATGTATATATATTTCTTTTTCAGCAGAAGATTAACCAACTGCTGTGTGTAAAATTTTCCTTTCTCTTTCCATGACCATTTCTCCATCTCTTTTTTACTTGTTCACTTTCCCTTCTCTTGGCTATACCCCTCTTTTAGCTGCTAAATGCGAAATGTGCCACTTTCAGTGTCTGTATCTTCACCTCGTTTTTGCTTGAGCATNTATGATTAAAATTAGAACAACGAATAATCACCGGCAACTTTTTTATTGCCATACCTGATCACTGTGATCAGTAACGCATGCAACAAAGATATGTATATATATTTCTTTTTCAGCAGAAGATTAACCAACTGCTGTGTGTAAAATTTTCCTTTCTCTTTCCATGACCATTTCTCCATCTCTTTTTTACTTGTTCACTTTCCCTTCTCTTGGCTATCCCCCTCTTTTAGCTGCTAAATGCGAAATGTGCCACTTTCAGTGTCTGTATCTTCACCTCGTTTTTGCTTGAGCATGCGTCCCTTCTTTTTCGTTACCACCCAGCTTCTAGCCATTGTGAAATCAATACTTTTTCCACCCCTCTNGCGTCCCTTCTTTTTCGTTACCACCCAGCTTCTAGCCATTGTGAAATCAATACTTTTTCCACCCCTCTGTTTCCAAGAATGTGACTTGCCCAGCAACAACACACTATCCAACCAAGGTTGGGAGAGGAGCGAATAGGTGGTATTTGTAGAAGGAGAAGAAAGGGATGCCTCTTATTACTATTCCTTCCTTTTATGTTCATGAGGGAAGAAAAGTCTGATATTCCTTTGACTCATCTACACCACATGTTCGCAGACAAAAAGTGAACTCTACGAAAGACTGATTATACTATTGCGAGTGAGTACACCAAAAGGCACTGTTCTATTTTTGGCACTTATTTGGTTTAATACTTATGTACTATTTCATAAACTATAAGCATTAAGTAGTGCCCTTATTTAACAATGACAAGTTAATGAGAAAACTCATACATTGAAACTGTAGTACATGTTTCCATAATTGCATCTTTGTATACCTATCGTTAATAGGGTATTGAAAATGGATTTAAAGGGAACAGAACTGTTAGCGCTGCAGAATTTTAATATGCACTGCTGCTAAGCAATCATTTCAACAGGTATATTTCAGTTTTATTGTCACTTGCAGTTCCCCATATTTGTCCACACAACCGAGTTGTCCATATGAACTGATACAACCACAGTTCATCCCTTTAACCTTCTCAAATGCAAAAAATGTGTCGGAAATAGTCATCCAGCTGCTTTGGTGCATGAAAAGTCATGCTTACACGTCTCTGGAAAAAGAAAAGTTGCAGGTTCTATCATTAAACTCTAAATGTATTTGATAGCATCATGTGTTCTAAGCAGAATGATATCCAATTGTCTCGTGTTTACCTTTCCCATTTAGAAGTGAGACTTTTGTATTAATGAAATGACAATATTTTAACAGGCAGATATCTAAACTTAAAAATTATACCAAATCAGTGCAAATATGTTTATAAATTATGCGAGAAAACTATAAATAATCCACAGTAGTGTATTACTGCAAGCGAATGCGCAGGGAGCACAGGCAATTTTGAAATGTCTGTCATGGCAAAGTAAGGGAGTGTATTAGTGCAGTAAACTCTGACTACTGGCTCAGCTCCATGTAAAATTGTAGTCTGTGAAGTAAAGCAAAAGCTTAACTCTTAGAATAACCAATTATACAAAAAATTGCAACATATGGGGGGGGGGATGCAAGAAGGATAGGGCAGTGTAAAAGATATATATATATATATATTTTTTTTTTTCCATGGTGGTTACTGTGTGCATTAATGTCAGTATTGATTCGTTCAGTTGCCTTGGGTGAATATTGAGTAGTAGTAAGTGGTGTACTGCACAAGCGTTTCTCATCAGGTATGTGACCGGTACTGCACAGCAATGAAAGCTGCANGTAGTAGTAAGTGGTGTACTGCACAAGCGTTTCTCATCAGGTATGTGACCGGTACTGCACAGCAATGAAAGCTGCACTAGAAGGGGATGCATTGTAAAATGGCTGGCGAGTCAGTGACCCACTCAGATCCGCTAGCAACTACAAATTTTAACAGATTTCGACTTGTTAATTTTTACCTAGCAGCACAGTGCTTGCAGGGTGGCCACTGAGTCAGGAATCCAGAGAAAATATCGATTTTCATTTTTCACTAGGAATTTGGGAAACACCCATTAATTTAATACATAGCCGGGAAGAAACCGTCTGGTTTGGGTTTCTCTTTGTTTTGAAAGTACTGAAGTGAAGTTAGCTTCGAATCCCAGCTTTGAAAGTTCGGCAAACCTGTTATCTAGTGAAGTCCAACTTAATGGCACAATCAGCAAGTCACGTGCCGTGNAAGTTCGGCAAACCTGTTATCTAGTGAAGTCCAACTTAATGGCACAATCAGCAAGTCACGTGCCGTGCAACAGCTGCTGGACTTAAGCGCAAGAACCACACATAAGCCGCGAGCGACTCTTGCAGCAACTGTCTAATAGTGTTGTATTGCAAATGCTCACTGGGATGCTTGGACATCTGATGTTCAGAGGCTTATATAATAAAGACTAAGCTACACAGGTTATTAGGACCTAGCACACTTTATTCGCAATACAGAGTAGCGTAAAGTAATATTAAAAGGTCCAGGCAACACGTTCCCAATTTTTTGCTGTAAGTTTTCAAACATTGGACTTTTTTCACTCGTATGCTTCAAAGTTGCATGTTCAGAGGTATATAAAATAAAAAGTAAGCTGCTTGTATCATTTGTATTTTTCATTAATACAGTGTTTCAGGTTTCTGCTTTAAAAATGTATTCAACTTGATTACGCACTAAAGCTGAGGTTTAAAGTACGTATGTTGCAAATTTAAACCTGTAATCTTATTGTGCTGATGGAGTGGCCACCCTGGCTTGTTAACGCCACCTTACAGTCTTTATTTTTCCAACTGTTGCAAGCTTGCAACCATTTTTAATTAATTGTTGCCAAAAATATTTTTGTCATGACATTTTTTTTTTCTACTTTCTTGCCACAGTTTTATTTTTTCCATGGTTCCTAAAATTTTTCTGGATATAAAAGATAATCAAATCTGGTGCCACAAACTCAAAGATGAGTGTAGACTGAATTTGGTCAGTTATCAAAAGGTACGCTACTTATAATAAATTGTTCTTGGTGAACTGCAGCAAAGATGTTCCGTCTAATAATAGGTATCTTTTTTTGAATAGGCATAATTATGATCTCATTATGAGTGGGAAATTGAGAATATTTTTACTGAGGAATGGCACGTGCCATTTTTCTTGTCCTAGGGACTGGACCACCACTAGTAGATAATCTAGCCCTGCTGCTGCAAGCCAGATTAAAGCCCACAATTTTCTGAAGCTGAATCTCTCACACTACTGCATGACCTGAACCCCACCCCCTCATCCACAAACACTGGCTCAGTGTGACTTTTGTAGAGCTTAATATCACTGTTACCAGCATTGTCATTCACATGGAACTCTCCTCACATTTTCAGTAAAGTAAGGTGACTCGGCAGTAACACAATGGACTTGCATTTGAGCGGACTCTATAGTTGGATTCCCAGTCTGGCTATCCTGATTTTGGTTTTCTGTAATCATATCTGACAAATGCCGAGATAGTTTCGTAACGCAGACCATGGCCGATTCCTTTTCTTTCTCTGCTCCTAACTGTCTGGACAACCAGTTTCATATCTTAACAGCTCTGCTACCAGTGATATGTTAAAGTCATGTACATAAAAAATGTCTGCTTCACATGAATTTTCAATACTGAAGTCATTGTACTAGAATCTCGGTACAAAGTATACCAAGGAACTTTCAGTTTTATACTTTATTCTGAAACACTTTTATACTGAATTNACTAGAATCTCGGTACAAAGTATACCAAGGAACTTTCAGTTTTATACTTTATTCTGAAACACTTTTATACTGAATTAGTATGAATTATTGTAACATCTGACATGTATTTAAAATAGTGTGAAAAGTATTTTAAAGTGAAGTACATACTTCATAATGAGATTATATTATATTAATTGATGTCTGTGTTTCATTTGGGACATGCAAGTAGATAACACTTCTGTGGTGCTGCAGCACACTTTCACTATATGCATTTATGTATTCTGCATGAATGTTGTATACCTGCTCTATGTTTGAATTATATTTATAAAAGTTATTTATCATTTTTATCAAGCTGATGTATTTTTACTTATGAATTCACAAAGTGTGCTGGTTGCATAGTGAAAATATTTTTATATTTATTTGTTAGATGGTAGATTTGGATTGTATTTCTATACTTTTATACATCTAAGTAAATGCTGTGTTTGTTTGACATTGTGTAATGTAGTTGTGTGTATAGTCAATTTATATCTGCATTCTTTAAATTAAATTAAAATTGTAATTTTTTTTTATACTAGTGAGCACATACGGAATATATGGACTACGGTTCCAAGTATAAAAGTCAAGATTTTTTTTTTTTTTTTCCTCCCCATTCCTAGTATAACAGTTGCTCAGCATTATTGTAGTATGTCAAAATATTTACAGTGCCATAATAAAATTGCCCTGTCAGGTGATTTCTTCTGTGCATTATTATTTATAGACATGACCAATGATAATTGACTGACGATTGTTTATACGAAATATAAGTTGTATCTGTACTGAACATTGTGGTTCACTGGTAAATAATATTATTCTGTGGTTTCAAGTTAACCAGAATTTTAATTTGGCAGAATCGATTTTCTTTTGTTTTGCTATTTGTGTGCACAATACATGATTACTGTTCCATATTTTCATGAAAAATTATATGCCAAAATACAGTCATTAGATAGAAAAGTTCATGATGCNCCTGTCAGGTGATTTCTTCTGTGCATTATTATTTATAGACATGACCAATGATAATTGACTGACGATTGTTTATACAAAATGTAAGTTGTATCTGTACTGAACATTGTGGTTCACTGGTAAATAATATTATTCTGTGGTTTCAAGTTAACTAGATTTTTAATTTGGCAGAATTGATTTTCTTTTGTTTTGCTATTTGTGTAAAACATGATTACTGTTCCATATTTTCATGAAAAATTATATGCCAAAATACAGTCATTAGATAGAAAAGTTCATGATGCACGTCAAGTGCTAAATAACACATCATCAAATGAATTTCAGTTGTTTACTAGCTAAGTTAGTTCTAATTGTTGATTTTTAGTTTAATTTTTACTTGGGTCACTTGAGCACATGTAAGTGTTGCACAAATAGAAGAATCACTGTCCTCAGTTATGCATCTAGCTCTCTGGCCTCTTATTATTGCTATACGCAGGGTTCTTACAGCCCTTGAATTTTAAGTGGATAGTTCCAAGGTCTTGAAATGTCTTTGAATTTTTAGATTGTAGTAGAATACATAAAATAATGTGTGACTAGAAGTGAAAAAAACATCACACAATTGTGGAAACTGACATGTGTTCTTTCACCTAGGTTTTGTTAGCTATACTGTACACATGAATATGCAGTATCTGTCAAAGGCTGCAGAGTGAAATGGGTGGAACCCATGTAATTCACCAACAAATCCTAAGCTTATGCTGGAAAATTGTGTGCATTAAGTAAAGAATTGGGTATGAAATAATAATTGTAGGTTCCAAATCCTATTCAGATTCTTCTGCACTTCTTCTCAAGTTTTATTTTAAATATCCTTATTATAATTTTCAAACTTGGGCACCTTGATATTGAAAAGTGGGAGTTGTGTTCTCTACTAGATTGGTATTATGATACATAATTTAATCCTTGAAATTGTACTTTTCAATTCCTGGAAAGTCATGAATTTACTACATACAAAATGTCTGTAAGAACCCTATATACGGGTTTGATAGCAGGTGAACCAGAGTCTCTATTTTTGCATGTTGAAAACTTGCAGATGTTGCTGGTGGGTTTTTTTTATGGGTAGGTACTCCATTTCCCATACCACTGCATTTCATCAGTTTCCATAGTGGCTTTTGCCAGGCTGTGTCCCACTGGGTGTTGAAGATATCCTTCAGAGTCACTTGTTACAAAAGCTGTCATTCCATTAGATGTTACTTTGCGCTGGAGACATTTGGTGTCATTCATATTTTAAATTTCAGTATAGAGAATGAGTTGTGCACATTGATCTTCATTTCAAATGTGAATTCTTTACTGTACTCACTGTAATCTCCGCTAAAATAATGTCAAAACAATATTTAAAATAAAAAAATTGTTTAAAATATTAATTGATTTTCTTTATTATGTAGTCCATCCTAAAGGGGTGTTAAAACTATTACTGTGTTAGTTACAGTTACTATTTTACACATAACTTTTAACAGGGGTTGAATCCAGCATAAGCCAAAAGTGATTATTACTTTATATTAAGTATGTTGACCAGTGGGAAATGATTAACTACTAAATATTGTGTTTGATACAGTATATAATTTTTTCTGAATCTTTGGTTACATTACATGACGGGTAGGGTTTGGTAATCTTTTCATTTCTTTATATCTGTTTCCCTTTGCCTCTGTCCCTAATTCAACATGTGTGGTGAAAAATGTGGTTGACCATGAACCAGCTGATAAGTTTGTCACAAGTTCAATTAACAAATTTCAGATTCAACACCATACCAACACTTACAGTGTACAAAGCTGACAGAACAACCATACTGGAAGTGTATGCCTAGGAATAAAGATACAGTCAGGACTGATTTTCTGAGTACTTGATTTAACAAGGACATTATTAGGAACCGTCAAAAAATTGCAAAAATTGGCAAACAAATAGAAAAATCCTGGTAAAAATATAAGAAATCACAATGAAAATTTATTAAAAATACATTTGCTAGTCCATAACGATAAAATATATAGGTTGTAATGTTGCTACTCCTAATTGAAATGGTACAATGTTTTTAAAAAAAAAGGGTAAAAATCAATCTTAAAATGTGACCTTGGTAGTTTGGTGTGAACGCACTGCGTGGCCTGCGCCTGAAGGTCGGCCTGCCCTGTGAACGACAAGTGACATCATGAAGGAAAGGTTTGTTCTACACCCACCTCTCTCCAGCTAGTTCTCACATGACAACAGTAACAGTCCACAATTGCATGCAAACAAGACCAGCCAATAACGGCGTGAGGTACACACCCCACCTTTTTCCCCCTCCAACCCGTAATCTCCTGAATGCTTCACCGCATTAATAATTGTGCGCATTGTACAGTGTTTGTTTTTCAGATAAGTTTAAGCATATTGCTGCTAAAAGTTTGATTTTCGCTTCTCGTTTTGGTTTTAGTGTTTGTATTGTGTTTAGAATTGACTGTTGATGGCCTACTTACATAGTGTGTGTTGGATTACTGTGTTATTTAAGTTTCCGGAATTTTATTGGCGACACATTCACACACGATAACATGCATAGTTCCACTCATGTGTGTTTACAATTTACTAATCGGAGAATACAGTCTACAGTGCTAATGAAACCCCTTCCTCCCTCAGCATGTTCATATCACCCAAGGGGAGGGGGGGTAAAAAACTAAATTTAAAATCAAATAAATTTTAATTATTATGAGCTGTCATTGAAGAGTGAACAAAGTTTGCTAAGGATGTGTGTGTTTTCTTTATAATCTCATTGTTCTTAAAATTTTTGACATTACTAACAAGCAGGTGCATGTGAAAGTGAAGAAAACAAGGGGCAGCTGACAATCCAGGTGAAAAAAATATTCAATTTATGACTGTTGCTCTCACAAAGTGCCTCTTTCACAGCCATGAAAAATATAGTTTCATAACTTCACATCATTAGTGTGTTACAAAGATATTTCATCAATGAAGAATCAAAGCGTATAACTATGAGGACAAGTTTGTGGTGACAGCAACATTTGGCACAAGTACAAATTATATTTCATCAGCTTTATTTTATTAATGTGGAAGTGTCTGCTGTAATTTCCAGTACTAGTCTATTCGTGGTATCTGCACACTTCTTTTTTAATTAAAACTTTGAAAATCACCCCATATATGAAGTGTTTGGTTCTTTCCTAAATGTCCTGTATCACAAGCATTCTATACTCCTGTTAACATAAACGTATCTAATTTTTATTGAACTTTTACTCACACTTTATCANAGCAGGTGCATGTGAAAGTGAAGAAAACAAGGGGCAGCTGACAATCCAGGTGAAAAAAATATTCAATTTATGACTTGCTCTCACAAAGTGCCTCTTTTACAGCCATGAAAAATATAGTTTCATAACTTCACATCATTAGTGTGTTACAAAGATATTTCATCAATGAAGAATCAAAGCGTATAACTATGAGGACAAGTACAAATTATATTTCATCAGCTTTATTTTATTAATGTGGAAGTGTCTGCTGTAATTTCCAGTACTAGTCTATTCGTGGTATCTGCACACTTCTTTTTTAATTAAAACTTTGAAAATCACCCCATATAGGAAGTGTTTGGTTCTTTCCTAAATGTCATGTATCACAAGCATTCTATACTCCTGTTAACATAAACGTATCTAATTTTTATTGAACTTTTACTCACACTTTATCANTGTATCACAAGCATTCTATACTCCTGTTAACATAAACGTATCTAATTTTTATTGAACTTTTACTCACACTTTATCAATAATTTATAATATTTAATTTTAAATTAATATGAATAAAATGAGGGGAAAAAAAGTACGTGTGTTTGTAATTCCGAGTAAGAAATTGTTCTTGTTAAAAATATTATTAAAATGAGTGTGCACGAATGTGGTGCATTGGTGTAATTTCCTAAACTTAGTTAAGCTTTGTTTGCGTAAGGCATAGCAATAGTTTGAAAGTAGAACTTAAAGCAGGGCCCCAGAATAGTTGGAAGTAACAATGAATGGACTATACAGTACATTTTATTTATCCACAATAGTATTTATTTATGCAAACAATCCCCCCACCCCCCTCCTTCCATCTACATATAGTGATGACAACATCCAGCATTCAGTTGTGCTTAAAATAGGTTAGTTGTTCAAATGCGTACAGGAGACTAAATACTATTTGTATATTTGATTAAGTACAGTAAGGCTATTTATCTATTTTAGTTCTTAAGGACAGTTTATTGGATGTACAAATACATTTAATGCTGTTAATCTAGTGTATTCAGACTTCTCCTAGCAATCTGAAAAAAGGTCACGCTGATTTCTGTTGCTTTAGGCCTGGTCTTGTACCATTGCATCCAGTGTGGCCAAAGCCGAAAGGTTTTCGGAAGTTTTGACATACCGTGACCTTGCTCTCAACAGGATGTTTAGCAAAATAGGTAGTCATAAATCATTCCCTGACTTTTCCATGTTTGGGAATAAATTTTTTTTTTTTGTGCATTAATACGGTATTGCCCCGAGTAATACTCGGTTCACATATAAGTTGGCTTATTGATTTTAAGGTTCTGACTGGAAAAAAGTTTGGGATAGGTAAAAACAGAAGGTTAATATAGACTTTAAGTTATATATGAATTTATGTTCAATTCATTTTTCTCAGTGTCACTAAAAGCTTTCAAGTCACATTAACTCTCTTAATTTACACACAAAATATTTCCCAAGTAAAAAATAAAATACTGAACATAAGTCCTGTACATGTTGGTAACAGTTAATTTTAGTCATCATCACTAGTGGTTTCACTCTCTTCACTGCTGGTTTCACCTTCACTTCTGAGGTGCCCGCATATAGGTCGAGTTTTTGATTTTTGCACGAAAATTCTGGAAAAAATTACTGACTTATATTTAGGACAGTGCGGTACTAAACAGTATGTTTAAGCATTGTCATAACTAGTATGGTAACCAGACAATAAAATAACTGATATGGCACGCTTTTTTTTTGCCTGGTACATTCATACCCATGCACAAATTGTGTGCAAGCATAACTAGAAATGTAACTTGCTCTCCATCATGGAATTGTTAATAATGAATAGGACGATGTTTTACTTCTCTGGTAATATTACTGTGATAATTTAGAATATTTGATTCTACATTCTATGCAACATATATACTCGTGTATAGCACACACCATAATTTTTTGCAACAACTTTTGAGAACAAATATTTTTCTTTAATGAAATTGTATCAGTAATTAGTGATTCCCTGTTGAGTAATATGNCAACAACTTTTGAGAACAAATATTTTTCTTTAATGAAATTGTATCAGTAATTAGTGATTCCCTGTTGAGTAATATGTAATTTTTCTTTCTCTACATTTGCTAGTAGTGATTGGAATCTTTCTTGGAAAATACTGTTACAAGATGCCAGATACATATCAGAGTTCATGGGGGATGGAGGTCTTAATAAAAATAAAAGAACAATTTGATTTTTAATTTTTTTGTAATGCTATAAATGTTCACACAGCTATTATGTNGTCTTAATAAAAATAAAAGAACAATTTGATTTTTAATTTTTTTGTAATGCTATAAATGTTCACACAGCTATTATGTATTTACAACCTATCTCCACTAATACTCTTTTTATTCTCAGTGTGCGCAATATTTAACATCTATCTCAGCCATAATTTTAATTAAATTTCCTTATCACTGTTTCTATATTGATTACAGTAATTTAATTCACACTCATTATTTACACATATTCAAGATGTCTATTGCCATCATTCCAAATGTCCATTACTCGTGCATGCATCCAGTTGAGTAGTCCCGCCCGTCAGTCTCACTCTCCACTGTACCGTTGCTCGCAGTCCGCAGACTTTACTCCCGCTAGCCATTTTTGTCTCTACTCATTGCTTTGCTGGCTCGTCGCTTCGCTGTCTTAGCACACCTAGCTCTTAAGGCCATGCAATCCTTCAAACTCTAAGACTGTCGACTCGGAACCCTTCACGACTTAAATAGCTGAGTTTACGTGATGCCGGTTGAGACGGAGGTGGAATTACACCAACGCATAATGGCGACTCGCAAATAGCTGTGTGATGAATCGCAAGTGTTCGCAAGAGTGCAAGACAATATGCTTCGGTGCTGTAACGCCTGCGTTGAGGTTGGAGGGCGGCACTTTGAACATCTGTTGTGAAGGCGGCCCACTGGGTTAGTGCCTAGGTGCATGCTTATGTTTGTGCTTGCACCTTTGCGGAGTGGCATTTCCGGACACTTGTTCCTTGACACTATATGCTTGTTTTCNACGACCAACAATTCCCACACATCCCTGTATATGCAAGTTTTGATTGTAAAATAAGTGGTATTAAATGAATTTTGATAGATATATTTTATAACTTTATCCATACTGATTTAAAGCATTCAAAATCTATTTAATAACAGGAAATTTAGCACAAATTGTTTCTTAATTTAGCCCTTCTGTGTGGACAACTTTTGCTACATCCTCTAAACTTGTCAACACATCAACATGTACTCAATTACACCCTCTACCCCATTGGGTGCCGAAATTGCAGAAAGTAAATCCCACATGATCAAAGCTTACGACACTAATAATACAACCTCAAAAAAATTTGTCAATGTATATTTTTCGTACAATTCATATACAGCATACACAAGTACTATTTACTTTGCTTAAAGACATGTGCTACACAGATAATCCTCAATACTATATAGTATCTTTGCTAAAAATAAAATTAAAGCAGGCAGATGAACAATTTAAACCTGAGAGCTAAAGCCTTGTCTTGTGCAAAACTTGTGAAATAATTACATAGTTCTACACAGCTATCATCCATTACTGGTTGCAGTCAGTGATCAGGTTAGCGTTCCAAATTTGGTAACAGTGATGATCTGTGAAGTGTAGCATAAACAACAAATATTAGTGATATGATAAAATTAAATAAATGTTTCAAAATATGTATACATCACACAGAAAATTGCACTTTTTTTTTTTTTACCATCATGGCATTTCCTTATCCAAATAATAATTGTTAGTTTTTATGTACTTTGTGCAGCATTGCAAGCTGCCTTTTATGAAAAAATGAACTTGTCGCAAGTGCTCGTACTTTTTGTATTGCCTTAGTGCATCCATTGTCTTTAAGTAGAACTCTTGAAAGCATGCAGATCAATAGCTGTACTTGAAGTGTACAAATAAAAGATTTATCATGTCAATGCCTCTATCTTATATTAATCAGTTGTTCAACTTTTTTCACTATAAATATTTGAGCTGCTTTCATTAAAAAAAATGTTGCTCAATTCTTATGGTCCATTATATAAAAACTGAAAGACTGAAGCACATGTTCGTTTTATGTCATGTGATTTACTTAACGGAACTGAAGTAGGATGACTATGAAGGTGCTGGCAGCTCCACAGAAAGCACGAAGGAAACTGTAGTCTAGATTAAAGAATTCATTGGCTGTAAAGAATATCCTGTTTCTGAGCAGCTGCTGGGAGAACAGCATCAGTTGTGCTCTGATATCCTCATCTAATGAATGAGAGAGAAGCAGGTCATGTAGAATGAAGGGTGTTCTTGCTGCTTCATGATTAGCCATCTCACAGGATGTGACCAATATCATCAGGTTTCCTACATGAATTGATATAAAGCACAGAAACATAAAAAGGCCATCAAAATCACTATTGCCACCTTTCACCTCTTGGGGATAATTGGTATTCAAGATGGCTCTATGGAAATGTTTCACTATTGATGTGAAAATATATAATAGAGCCAGAAGAACAGGGACACCGTAACATTTATTCATCAACTTTACCACCTTGCACAAGACTAAATATACCTCCTGATAAGTTCCATAATTTGTCAGTGCCGCCCTTTCATCACGATTACTGCTGGAAGGCAAGATGTCGTCTTCTGTAATTGCTCTTGTGGTTAAAATCCTTGTGCTCAATGAAAGTTTACCATTCAATACTAGTATATGATATCTAAGCAATGTTATAAAAGCTGAGAACTGTAGGATGACACATGTGCTTATAAGATGCTCCAGAATTTTCAAAATACTAATGAAAGTTGATATTTCCATTTCTTTGAGCCACATATCAGGCCCATGGCGAGCAACAAGGAAGATCAAGGATATAATGATATTCAAGGAGACAATAACATGCACTTTCTTGTGAATATTTGACTCCCTGGCCTGTAACGTGATGTCTACAAGAGCCACTTTTTTAATCATACTTCTTAAATGTTGACATTTCAGCATTGTGCTAAATGCAACTGATGAAACAGCAGTTGCTAGTGATAATAAGTTCGTGAAAACTTGTGTAACATCAGGAGAATGCTTCACCAAGTTGTCTAAACTACAGATTTCAATAATGATACAATAACCACACCACAAAATTATGAGTATAAACACCAGAGAGTTGTATATTTTGTGGCATGATGCTCGCAGAGAACACTTCCTGTTTTGGCAATCTTGTATGGGTTTCACTCTGCCACTACTGACTTCCGCGGGCCACACGCCAAGAAGCACAGACATTAAGTAAACCATTTTTAAAGCCGAGTGAATGTAGTTTTGTCCTGCCCGTAAATCCATTTGAGAAATGTAACTTGGTCTTGTGCGTCTCAAAAGCTTTATCTTGAATTGTCTTGTGCGTTCTAAGGCATTTTCTGAACAAATTTTCANCTTGGTCTTGTGCGTCTCAAAAGCTTTATCTTGAATTGTCTTGTGCGTTCTAAGGCATTTTCTGAACAAATTTTCGCTTTATATAATGCAGATTTTCATCAATAACAACTTTCAATTTTTTTTTACAGCAACCGTTTTTATAGCTGTGTACTGAATGGGAAACTTCTACGGTGTGCTTATTGCACTCTACTAATGGCATGTTAACATACATTTTCACACACACACACACCAATTACCATAATGATGAGAATCAATAATAACCTTGCTTTGACTGAAATGTTGTGAAACATNCACACACACACACACCAATTACCATAATGATGAGAATCAATAATAACCTTGCTTTGACTGAAATGTTGTGAAACATTAATGACTGGTATTTTACGAGTATTCTGACACATCTAACCATTAGTGTGTTGGATTATGCTTTATTTTTAAAAATCCAAACAGCGTTGTCTCTTTACAAATTCAGCACCACTTGTGTACTGTAACAGTTCTACTTTTTTATGCGCTCTGTCATTCCAAACTCCGTCATATATTTTTTATGATAACCATAAATCTGACTATACCTGGGTTCGGTAACAGAGAAGCTAGAATTATCAATTGGATAAAAAATTAATTCTGGTATACAGAAAAATATTTTTTAATGAATACACTTAAGTATGCAAATAATAATTATGCTACCTGGAGTAGCAACCATAAATTATATCAGTTTCACATTGTTAACAATTGTGCATGTAGGAAATGCCTGGCATAAAAGTTCTTTCTTGAGAATAAAACTATAATATACTAGGTACATGTTGACACATTGTAGATAAAAAGACCTGTAAATTATGCTACTAACCCTGCATGCTCTAAATTGCATAATTCAAATTTGCTTCTGTATTTAAATTAGAGGGAAAATTACCCACTGGGAAGAGTGTAAATAATTTGTTCTAAAGCCACATGCATGCTTCAGTCAGTGCCGCCTATTACAAGATCTCCTATATGCTGTGTTACTTGTACTACACCAGCTCTGGATATGCTTTTATTAGCTAATTCGACATCATTACTGCACGCCCCAAATACAATCAGAGTTGACAGGTTGAAGTGACGTGCTCATGCTAACTGCATAATCATCACATTTACCAACTTACATACTGCATAACTAGGCTGCCTTTGCATTACTACCCATTCAACTATTATACTTCTTGCTACTATGCATTACATTAACNTACTGCATAACTAGGCTGCCTTTGCATTACTACCCATTCAACTATTATACTTCTTGCTACTATGCATTACATTAACCTTCAAGCGGGCGCGCGTAGTCGAATCGACCGCGCTTAGTACATTTTCGTTCATATTACTATTATTACCNTCATCCCATACGTCTTTTCGGTTACGCGCGCCCGCTGCCGTTACAAATGACCGCGCGCCCGCTTGAAGGTTAATTAGTACATAATAATCCCTGCTACCAACAATGACTATCTAAAGCAACATGCCAATACAAGACTATCTTTATGNTTAATTAGTACATAATAATCCCTGCTACCAACAATGACTATCTAAAGCAACATGCCAATACAAGACTATCTTTATGCACAGTCAAGCACAGGGTCATATGCATAATTGTATGTAGTAGTCAAGATTACAACTTTAATTTAAATACTAGGCAGAATCAAAAAATTAGGCAGTTTTAAGATTATACAATCTACACAATCTGGCGCACGACACCACGTATGCATTGTCCCCACGCAGCATTTGTTCAGGTGTAACAAGGTCAGACACATGGATGCACCTCTCAGTGATTTTACCATAGAGGAACAACACACCATGGTGTGCTTTCTGTGGACAGGAGTGAGACCTGCAGATATTCATTACCGTACATTGACGTAGAATGGAGGAGCANGCAGGTAGTAACAAGGTCAGACACATGGATGCACCTCTCAGTGATTTTACCATAGAGGAACAACACACCATGGTGTGCTTTCTGTGGACAGGAGTGAGACCTGCAGATATTCATTACCGTACATTGACGTAGAATGGAGGAGCAAGTACTATGAAAAGGCAATAGGTATACGAGTGGATNTGTGGACAGGAGTGAGACCTGCAGATATTCATTACCGTACATTGACGTAGAATGGAGGAGCAAGTACTATGAAAAGGCAATAGGTATACGAGTGGATAAAACACTTTGAAACTGGAAGAACAACTGTGACTCACAAAAGCTGACCCAGTTGCTTATCATCGGGCACGGAAGATTACATCCAGAGGGCAGATGCCTATATCAGGGAAGGTCAACAAATCCGTGTGGCAAAATTGGACAAGATCTATGGATTTGCACAAGCCATATGATATAAACAGACACATTTGTTTTCTGTGAAAATATTTCCATGATTTCGTCAGTTTTGATGAAGTGATTTCAATATATTTTCCACTATTTTTTTTAATGTAATACAATATTTCAAACAACAAAGTGAGTGTACAATTAATTTTGCTTCAGCAAAATATTAAATTGANTTTTTAATGTAATACAATATTTCAAACAACAAAGTGAGTGTACAATTAATTTTGCTTCAGCAAAATATTAAATTGCTTGATTGTAGGTATACATGCTTCTTTAATGGCTAAAATTTGCTAATTCAGTTAAAAATAAATACTTATCAGTTCATGTATACAGTAAATGTGTACAGACAGTTGATATAAATGTATAAAATATAAGCAATGGCATGATTCAACAGAATAATTACCACACAAAATAGAAAACNAGACAGTTGATATAAATGTATAAAATATAAGCAATGGCATGATTCAACAGAATAATTACCACACAAAATAGAAAACTACTGGGAAAAAAAATGCAGCCATAAAAAGAACTACAGTGAACTCCCTATCTACAGTTTTTTTTATGGGACTGTCCAAAAATTTCCATACATGCAGGATTTCAGTGGATGAGGGTTGAGACATGTACATCAATAAAATACGACTGCTAACCTTATTAAACTTCATTTTGAGTATAATAAGAGCTGTACATTATCTGTGAATAAAGTTTAACTAGTAAACACAATAAAAATGGGAATTTTTCAGTTTTACTGTATTAGTATTACTGTAAATAATACATTTAAAAAAAGCATTTTACCTCAACTTGTTTAACTAAAGAATATAACATCTCAAAATACAGTACATAATTGATTATAATCTGACACTGAATGCAAGCCGACCTAAAACTTTCAAACCCTCTGAAAATGGAAATAATATGACATACAATGCAAGCCAAATTTTGAGTGGCCTGCGTGCACTCGATAAGTTTAAGAACGCACGCTCAGAGATTATCAGCCGGCAGTGTGTTCACAGTGGGTGAGACAAAGAATGGGAAGCTTCAGCGGCGGGAGGAGTGAAACAACGTACCCTTCCACACTGCTATCTACACATGTTGGTGACACCTTGCACGCGTTGCAAATGTCTTTCTTTTAAATAATTAATTATTTATATTTCACTGCAATTTTGAGACGCAAATGAATAAATAAGGCAATTAAAATTTATTTCTTCCTGGTTTTTAATCATTCATGACCGCGTCTTCTGATGTCCCATACTTACACTTACACCTGTTGTGAGTTACGCTGCACTCTGGCTCGGTGCCTACCCATTATTAGACCACAAAAGGTGTCGAATTGGCCCTTCTAGGATATCAGTTTAAGCAAAAGATGCTTGTCTATTGAAATTAATAAATATAAATCTTCCAATTTCCCTGCAGGAAGTTCCTGAAAATGAACTTTACGCTTGGTAGTACAGGTAGCTTGATGTTAAAACGATTTTTGGCAACAAAGGAAAGTCAAGTATGTGCTTCTGGACGTATAATTTTATTTGCAAAAATGCTGTCTATTCAGGTAAATTAATATTTTCCTTTAAAATCAGGTTAATTTTACGCTAGATACAATCAAACACTGACTTTACAGGGAAAAAAAANAATTAATATTTTCCTTTAAAATCAGGTTAATTTTACGCTAGATACAATCAAACACTGACTTTACAGGGAAAAAAAACCTTTAATCACGAAAGAAAACATCTTTGCAATTAATAATTCCTCGTTAAGATGCATTGCGTAATATTTNAAAAAAAACCTTTAATCACGAAAGAAAACATCTTTGCAATTAATAATTCCTCGTTAAGATGCATTGCGTAATATTTTCAGGCAAAGCCATTTTCTTAGAAATACTAGTGATTGATGATAGGTGCAATGTTTTGAGCGACGGATCATTTTGATAAAATTTCTACAATTGCCAGGCACACTTCATGTAAGGGGTGGAAGCAAGCACTGCTGAGGATGCACTTTTTTTTTTGCTACATAACAGCTTTCCTTCTTGTTTGCATGTAAGGGGAGGAAGAAAGGTGCATGGCTGAGAAAGAAAAATGTGGGGAGCGAGAGAAGATGCACGGTCTCCACGCTGGTTGCTAGGTAACTGATTCCCCTCTTGTCAGACGTGAGGGGAGGTGTAGCAAGTCAGACTCGCACCTTGCCGCAGACATGGTGGGAAGACCACGTGCCGCAGAGCAGTGATAAGTGGTGGCACACGTGACGTATTTCACATTCAGTTGCTAGACGTTTGCATCAATAACCAGCTTAAAAATTATCATTGTGGGAAATCTTAGGTGACAGAACCAAAAGATATTTTGATNACGTTTGCATCAATAACCAGCTTAAAAATTATCATTGTGGGAAATCTTAGGTGACAGAACCAAAAGATATTTTGAATGAAGCAATATCCGATAAATGTACAAAGCGGGCAGCTTTATCATTATTTATATAGGAGTTTTGTCGGGACCACTAAAAATTAAGTGTGGGTATGGTTTCCCAGTACATGCCACTTTGGTACATTGAGAGTCCACTGTATTCTGCAAAAGANACGTTTGCATCAATAACCAGCTTAAAAATTATCATTGTGGGAAATCTTAGGTGACAGAACCAAAAGATATTTTGATTGAAGCAATATCCGATAAATGTACAAAGCGGGCAGCTTTATCATTATTTATATAGGAGTTTTGTCGGGACCACCAAAAATTAAGTGTGGGTATGGTTTCCCAGTACATGCCACTTTGGTACATTGAGAGTCCACTGTATTCTGCAAAAGATAAAAAAAAAAAATTTGGTGTAATGCCACATTTTGCATTAGCCCAACAATTTGACTGCAAGCACTTAGACCCTGTAAGTCAGAGGTACTAAAACTGCAGCCGCGGTCCATTCTTTGTGGCCCACGCTCGCCGGCTTCAGTAGATACAAGTTACCAAATTCTTATTTTTAGGGTGTCTTGACACAAAAATAAAAAAGCAATACATAATACGAATTTATTCAAAGTTAAAGTCACTGATGAAACTAGACGATATTTTTTATTATTTTATCAGTCAGGCGACTTCTGTACATATTTTTGATGTACTACCTCCGCCCGCCATCACCGTATCGAACGAATAAACAATCGACTTGCAAGACGATACACGACACTCTGAATTTTAAATGTCATTGAATTACTTACCTATTTTTAGTAGTTCACAAATATTATTATGTCAAGTGTCGGTGAGCGTGGCCCGCGGCAGTCTTAGTTTTTCTTAATATGGCCCCCTAAAAAAAAGTTTGAGTACCACTGCTGAAAGTTATAACAACTGGTATAATTTAATTTAATTTTGTAACTATGTGTGTATATTATATATATATATATATATATAATCTGTGTTAATTGGTAAGGCAGTAGCTACATGGACTCCAAAAGGATTGTTACCGAAGAATACAAGGAACACTGCAGCACAAACCACTTACATGAGGCCTTGCCTGAACCAGCCTGAGATAGGTATCACAAAAGAAAAGCCTGAATGCGAATTTATTATTTAAGGGCCGGCTGCGGCAGCAAATAAAGGTTTCAGATGTTAATTAAGCAGACAGAATAACCAGATCAGTGTTAGCAAAGTTGAGACCCCTGCAAGTCACACTACACGCATTGTCCTGCTTGAGCTCCATTGAGACACTGGCGAATGGCCGTCGGAAGCGGGTACACTAGCCTGCACCGGAAGTGGAGGCTCTGGGCCGATCACATGCATAGATGATGAAGCATGATTGAAATGGAAGGAAGACATTATGCTAATCACAAGAACATGCATAGGAATGCACTGCAAAATAAACACACTAAAACCATACTTACTAATTTACAAAAACGTGCACAGAAAAATAAATATACTAAAGTAAATGTAACCTAACATATTTTTAATAATGTTTCAGTTCGTAGGTACTCTGTGTTGGTTGGTACTTGTGCATATTTATGCGAGATACCTTATGGGTAGTCTGTGCTAATTAGTGTTTCAGGTGTGTTCTACATTAGATGGTGCTTGTGTATATTTATATATTGATTAGTGTTTCATATATACTCTGTGTTGGATGTTATTTATACATATTTATTTGAGGGAGAAGTGTAGTGTATATGGTTGCAAGAATGGCAGCACTGCGACCAGTGAAGAGCGCGTAATGGCGGCTACTGAGTGCGGATTTAAATTGTAATATTGTAACAGCAGTAATAAACAGTTTAAATACACAACACAGTGTGTTTCTATCCCTAAAACTTTCAAATTACAGTCGGACCCCGATTTTACAGGTACAGGAATTGAAGCAGCGATTTTACAAGGCTATTCTTAGGAACCGTCAAAAAATCGCAATGAAAACTGATTAAAAATACATTTGCCAGCTCACAGTGATAAACTATATGGGTTTTAATATTGCTACTCTTAATTTGTATACCGCAATATAAAAAAAAAATCCATTAAAAAATGTGACAGTGGTGTCTTGAAACGACCGCACTGCACGGCGCCTAAAGTTTAGCCTGCCCTGTGCTGCGCAACACGTGACATCACAAAGGGATTCTCTCCTTCACTCACCCTCTCTCACTCTCCCCTCTTCGCTCCATCATATCTCTTGTGGCGACTGGCGACAGCCATAATACACTATCGCGTGCATAGCAACACGGTCGGCTAGTAACAGTATGCGTTACCCACCCTCACCTTTGCCCCTTCATCACCCTTTAGTGTCGAGATCACTTCGCCATTTTAGTTTGTTATTGTGTGCGCTAGGTATGGCTATTGGATATGTTTTTTTAATATGATTTTATAATTTTGATTTTGACTTCTTTTTTCTGTTTTTGAGTTTGGATTGCATTTGGAATTAACTGTATTGATTGTTGACAACCCGCTATGCAATTTTTATTGTATTTCGGTTGGATGTCAGGTTTTGGATTTATATTTTGTGCTTTCAATTTGTTGGCGACCCCCCCCCCTCCCCTTCTCATCTCATTTTTTTTTTTCTACGAATATAAATATGTATGTATTACTGTTTGATGTAATACAGTAATAATAAAAGTGAAACTTCCTTTATGTCATGTCGGCTTAACGATGGTACGTAACGAATACCGCACTGTGCATCGCCGTACGATCCTTGCCTGTCAGTCCTGCTTTGCATCACTCCAGCCGCCCAGAAGGCTTACTCGCTCCCTCTCACACTCGCCGACCCTCCCTTCCGCGACACCAACTCTTCCACGCTGTCTTTACTCTCTTCTCACTCACCATTTCTTCACAAAGCTGCTTGGCAGTGGTTGGAGGAGAAATGTGAAGCCCTTTATTCTATTTAACTTTTCATATCCCTCAATAGATAGGTCCACAATTTTTGTTGATAAAGTAAAACTTAAAACTATTTAATGTAATTTCAGTAATGTAAATTATGGAAGTTTAAAGAAGGTTTGTATTATTATTATAAAGTACCTTAAAGTATTTTTTGTTTATAAATTATTTGTTTGCAGAAAAACTGTAGTTGTGCTTGTAACATCACAGTTGAAAATCTAGCATTCAGTAGTTTTTGTATCTGTAAACCCCTCCATTATCAGTGTTTGTTACCGTTATACTGCTTTGTCACATCTGTGACCAAGGAATAACATGCAGACAGTCATTTGAAAGCAAGTGAAAATGTGCATCCCATACTCAGGTAAACACTGTAATATTCTGGGGTATAATTTTATTCGGAAGATGTCTGTTTATTGAAATAAGATAATATTTAATTAATTAATTCATTGTTTAATTTTTCTGCAAGAAGCTCCTGGAAATGAACTTTGTACTTGCTTAAAGTAACTCGGCGCCCAATGTTTCCATTTTTTTGTGACAAGGGAAGGTTGTACATACCGTTTAGGGGTGTAATTTTATTCATAAGCTGTCTGTTTGTTGAAATAAATTAATATTTCATTAGTAAATTGTTTGATTTTCTGGAAGAAGCTACTTGAAATGGACTTTGCATTTGCTTAAAGTAACTTGGCGCCCGACATTTACTTTCTTTTGTGACAAGGGATGGCTGTATACTGTTCTGGGGTGTAATTTTATTTGGGTGACGTCTGTCTATTGAAATAATCCAACATCTCATTTTAAAAAAAATTTGTTATTTTGCACTAGAGATGATTGAAAACCGATGTAACGCGAAAAACGCACATATAATACACTTTTTGGGTTTTTTGGGTTGTCAAAATCTGCCTGCAGCGATTTTGCAAGGGCATCAGTTTTGAGAGGCCATTTTCAGGAACCATGGGGCCTCGTAAAATCGGGGTCCGATTTTACCTTATTTCTCTCAGTATTGTTTAGCACGTGTTGTGATAGCATTCATACAATAAAAACACATAAATGAAAAAAAATATATATATAGCTGAAAATACTTTAACCTACAATAATACAGTTTTAATTTATATGTACAAAATTTTTATTTTACCTATTTTTATATCTTTTAACAGCAACTTGTAAATATAAAATATCATCACTAGTAAGTAAATTGGTTTTGCCTCAAGATTTTACACAATAAATTTTAACTAAGAATTTTTTTTTCCATAGATGTTTTCTTGAGTATCTAAATGTAGTTTTTTCCCCATCAAGTTGGTGTTTAATCGTATCAGGCATAAAATCAACATGATTTTTAAACTGAATATTAATTTAACTCGATATAGCATCTTCCGAATAAACTGATATGTCCAGAAGGTATACTTGACCTCACCTTGTCACAAAAACTGTCTGAACATCGTTTTTTTATGAAGACTAGTGTGTATCATGTCATGCCACATACTGATAAGGCGCATTCCACAATGGCACACACGCGGATACGGATCACGGAAGCGGGCACATAACACTCCATTTCAATCTACAATGACACGCATGCGGAAGCGGATAACATATGGATACACGTAAGAAATCTGGGCATCTCCCAACTCTTGTGTGTCTGTGAATCCGTGTAACCAATAAGAATAGAGTATTTGGTTGGTTGATAGATATTCATTTTTGTGGCCATTGTGGTAAACACAGCAACAAGTGCTTCGTTTGCCGTGGCGATTATCATTTTTGTTTTAATAAATAAGTGAACATTGTTTGGCCATAGTACTTGCACATTTTTAAACACTGCAAAAATGTACAAAATGAGATGTGTATGTTATGAAACCTGTATCTGTAATTTGCAACAGCTGAGTATTTTTGATTTCGTAAGTTGCAAGACTGTACGTTTCTTCATACTGTAGAATGGTTAAAATTCATCCAGTCATCGGCTTGTTCCACTTGCGTTTCCGAGTCCGTTTTCTTACGAATCCATGCATTGTAGAACAGGCTTAATGGATATCAGTTTACACATTATTTTTAGATTGTACCTTTATTTATTATTTATAAATCAGTAAATATTTATAGGTTATACATACATACATATATGTATACTTATCTAGATACAATATTTTGATGTTTTGTGCATTGTTCTTAATATAGAGAATTAACTTTTGTTTATTATAATGCTGCACAAAATGAGTTTTCTAACTGTCAAAATAGCTACTCGCATCAATACAAGACAAAAGTTCTATGAAATGTAATTACGTTGATTCTTCTCTCATATGACGGTGCTTATGATGCAGTATGACCGGCTCAAAATCTGCTTAAGTATGACCATGCTGGCAATATGTTTTACTTGTGGCACCTTATCTCAGGCTAAAATTAGAATCATGCTCGACCTGCAGGTGTTCTATAAATGCTGAATTTTACTCTACCACAGATTTAACCTGTAGTGATGAGAATACGTAATTTATTAGTACAGACATAACATTTTTTTCATTAGCAAAACTGCTTAACCTACATACTTTACATACTTTTTTTTACTTACATTACTGAATGTTGCCTCAAGAAGCAGTATAATATTATTGGGCTTTTCCATTCCATTAGTAATTCTTTTCTTTTATTACACCAATCACAACAATAATACTTTAAAGAAATGTTAAGTTCAGTTCCTAGCAGTTTCATTAATAATGTTTAAAGATTGTACACATGGAATTAAGGATAACTACAGAAAATGCAACTTAAATTGTGTTTTGTGCCTTTATTGGGAATTGATTCTGTGAATTTGAATAAGTTATATTTTTGTATATGCAGGGTGAGGTGAAATTCAACCAATAAACTTCAGGAGGTAATTCCTTATGCTAAATTACACAGGAAATATATGTTAAAGGAGATAACAGCTTTTGTAAATCAGATTTATAAACTGAATTTTTGTGAAATAGCGGAAACAAAGTGAAATTAAATTACAACTCTCCAAACATTGTTGTATGTAATTAAGATCTTCAACTTCAGAGCAAGCTTTCATTAAAACCTTTCCCATTATGAAAATAACATGGGTAGCCATCCTCTTATTGTAGACAACTTTTTTACTTCCCAGAGAGAGTGATGACTGACCAGATACAAACTGTTACTAGAGGCCTGTGTGAGCCCTATTTATAGCCACCCAGCCATGGCGAGTGAAGGAAGGAGGGTGTTGACCAATGAAGGGGAGAAAGTTTGCTTCCCCTGACTGTGTGGCCAGATGCATGTTCGGTACTCTGCCCAGAGTGCTGGCCAAAGAGGCAGGGCGCAACCAAACCTCTAAGGAAGGTGTGCGTGGTTCCCGCCAACCAGGCACTGACAGGCCTCTGTTAGTCTGTAAGTGAATGACGGAGCTGACGTTGCTAGATCTGGCGGCGGTGTGGCTTAGCATGAGGGGGCCGCAGCTGAGCTGGAGGCTCAATGGCATAACAGACATCGCCAGCGGTGCACCATGTAAATGCCCATTCATTTTCATTAGCAGTACAGTATGTTAATGCATCTTTTTGCTATAACAATATGACATTTTGTAACTAACTCAAACTCTTAAATCAACATATATTACCATTGCCACAGTAACATGTGACTCATTCAAAAAAGCAAGACAGCTGGAATGTAGGCTATGTAGCCCATCTCAGCTTCCTTATTGCATTCTGGTTGGCTACTATGTATGGCAAAGGAGAAGACATAATTGGTCCGCTGTGTTCTTGTTATACGAGACAGGTAGGTGCAAAGAGAGAGTGAAAGGCAGAGAGAAAGAAAGTCACAGTAAAAGAAAACTGAGACTTTTTCTTTCCAATTTTATCTTATGGCATGGTTCCATTGTATAGGTTGTTTGGACAGCTCATGATTGGCAGCAGCAAATACAGAACCAAATTTTTTCACATCAAATGCAAATCATGACTAAATTTACCAACATAAATGTCAAAAACTTATGAAAATGTTAAAACTCAAAACTTTCCCTGTATATTTCTTTAGAGCTATATAAGATTATCAAACCATCACAATTTCAATTTACTCACATATAAATTATATTGGTTTTATAATAGAAATATTATTTCTGTAACATTCACGTATATTGCCGATAACATTTTATGCTCTTCAAAAAAATTCAGGAATAACAAAGGAGTTGGAATGCATATAATTACAAATTCCATGGGCTCAAAAAAAAATATGTATTTATTTTTAACTTTTCTACAAAAATGGAGTTAACTGTCATCATAAAAAAATCACATTTCACAAAATGTATGATCATATTTAGCAGGTTTTAACTAATCACATCTGAAAAACTATTTTAACAAAATACATACAAAACAGTGTGATTAGTTTTTAGTTATGATGTAACTTTCTCTTCCACCAGTGACCGTGCCTCATGCATTTTGTTCATGAACAACTTTACTCTGTCACCATCAACTTGGTTTTGCCACCTAGAAAAAAGAAAATCTTTAATTAAAACCTAGTTTCACGGGATATCGCTAATAACACCGCAGAAAAAAATCACGATTTTGAGCATTTCAAGTTACAATTCATGTAATATACACGACTGTAAACAGTCAAACCTCCCTTAATGAAATACTCCATACAACGAAGTATAAATTTAGTTCCACACATTCCTAAGAACAATGCATTTTTAACCTAAACATACAGAAATACAGTCATGAGCACAGCAGAAAAAAAAAGGCTCCTCAATGAAGTTAACGTACCACTTAAAATATAAATAAAACAATTCAACTTAGTCATAGATGGTACAAAACATAGCTGAGAGCGAACAACGTGAAACTCGCTGTGTGTGTGTGCAGCATCACTAGTACCACCGCCACTTTATATAGTTTACACACAAGCTGGATTTGGTGATGTATTGGTGGGTCAGTTCCCAGTGTTGCAGTTCTGCACTATTATTAGAAGGTTGCAGGGGCCTTCTCACTGCTCTGGTTGTGTAACAGGAGTCAAAGTTCTGGTTGTAAGATGCTGCATGTGCTGCAACTGGCTTCTCCTATAAATTTACATTTTTCCCAGCTTTGGCTTGTTTCGCATATGCTCTATAGACATTCATTCTCTGTTTGAGAGTGTTGGTAGTAAAACCAATGTACTCTGCATTGCAGTGAGCGCACTGTAGCTGGTACATAACATTTTCTGTTGCACAGTTGTAGCTGCTCTGGATAGGATAAGTCTGATTGGTGAGTCTGCTATTGAAGGAGGTGGAAGATAAGTGTATAGCACAAGAGCTACAATGTGGGGTATTGCAAGGATGAGGCCCCCTGGGGGTGGTGATATTATTGACTGTGGCATTGGGTAACAATTTGGGATGCACAAGTTTGTTTCTAAGGTTGGAGGGTCGTTTGAAGACCAATCTGGGAGATTTAGAGAACAAGTTTTGATAGTGTGGTGATGAGGCCAGAATTATGTGTCCACAGTTGAGAATGGTTTTGATTTTGACCATGCCCTCATGGTAAGGGACAACCAGAGGGATATCCAAGTTACTGATCTTTGTTTGGGGATCTGTGGTAGCCTATATCGAGGAATACCTTGGCTATTATGTCACACTGCTTGTTTAAGTCAGTTTGAGTGGAGCAAATGTATTTAGCTCTGGTGGCAAGACTATACTGCAGAGATTTCTTGGCATGGAATAGATGATAGTTATCAAAATATAGGTATGGTCCATACGGTATAAGAAGGCCACTTTCTGACAGTCAGTGAGTGGCAACTTAAAGTTTACAAACAAACAAAGTGCCAGTTACAAAATCCTGTATCAGCTGATGCACGAACGAACAAAAGTTAAAATTACGTTGGCTATTCTGAGTGCACTGCCAATGCACATCACAAAAGCAGAAAATACGCGGGTAAGAAAGAGTTCTTACATTTATTAATGTATTTTATTTTACAAGGACACAAAACAATGGTTGTTAGTGTTAAAAACTAAACTTCGTGATAATGTAGTTATGTATAGGTGTTCAAAATGAAATGTACAATAGAACGATACGACGCGGAAAAGTTTTCTGAAGTTGTGCTAACTTCAGAAAGTTTTTTCACGTCGTATCATCCCTCTCCAACCTCGCTTTCAACACGTCCTTGATATTAATTCGAAAAGCATATAGAAATATTGCATAATATTGTTGAATTATTTTTCTATTAATTTGACGAAACGACACGAATTTGAAATATATTTCCAGCCCGTAATCTAAGAACAATCAACTTAAAATAATACGCTATCTGTTATCCAAAAACAGCGGCTCAAACTTCGCCGTGACGCGCTGTGCGCGCGATCTCTCGGATATTATGCGAGGTATTACCAGCCAGAAATGAACCTCTTTTTTGCGCGATATATAACGAATTTACAAACAAATGCCAATAGTTATATTTTTCCACGAGCTCTGCATAATTTTTAAAGTAACATATATTTCATGTAAAATGATTTGGAGTAAAAGTCATTTATATTCGGCCGGTAATCGTTCGTCTACGTAAATTATACGCCATATTGTTCTCATGAAACCCATCTCCTTGTTTGTAGAAAGTGAGACGCGTGAATAGTTTTTAAGCAATTCTAATGTTATTCCACGTCACATATTTCCAACTCGAATATATTAGCTATAACGCCCAAAGTGTGATAATAGATACAACAGACCGTCTCGCAAATGTTAACCCAAATTCACTATCTCGGACAAATTAAAAAAGAGTTAGCAAATATTTAATTATTTGCAACATTTTATATTTTTACTTGTATAACCTACTTATTTTTTTAGACAGATGTCAGTCTTAAAGTATCTTAAAATTTGTTTAGCATAACAGTACAATGGCAAGTGGATTAGCTGACAGCGTGTTGATAAAAAATACAGCCCCGACTTGACGGACCAGCTGATGGCGGAAGGATACATAGTCACATGTAGTCAGACGTAAACAGTTACGCTACTTTCGCAGATGTCAGAAAACGGCCTTCTTATACAGTATGGACTATATTAAAGGTGGTTGGTGGGTTTAATGTGAACAGCTGTTTCAATTTGGCCATTGTGAAGGGTTACATCCACATCCAAAAATATGGCATGTGATTAAGAGTAGGTCCAGGTGAACAGCAGGCTGTGTGAGTTAAGGTTGTTGAGGTTTACTGGCTTGTTTCAGATGCTGTATTGCATTTTAGCATGAAAATTTGGAAATAAAATTTAAATCACTAACTTATCACACTGGAATTTAAAAAAAACTCTATGAATATTCTTTAAATAAATTAAGGGATATACGACCACCTTCCATTTATGAAAAAATTTGGTGACCATATTCCATCAAACATCCATTTCTGTTGTCAGTCATATTTTAAGGCAAAATTTAATAGTGTCACAGGGGATTTATACATCATTGTATCTAAAATTATAGTTCACATTTTCAAATTTTTCTTTGTGCCATATGGAATGTGTGCAACTTTAGCTGCACATAATGTTTTCATGCACGACTGAGTGGATGCAAATTTACATTAGAAAATCTAATTTTTTGCCATAGTGGATTTTGAAACTTATGGGCAGCTTTTGGTAACAAAATTAATATGTCAAGACAGAACGCCGCAGTTTATTATAAGCAATATAAATATTTTATTCGTAATTTTTATTTTATTTGTTGTAAGCATTACTCAAGCAAAAAAAAAAAAAAGCAAAATGTAAAATCTTTGGGTTGTTTCTTTTGTACTGTGTGGACATTTTAGCGGAGACTAATTTATTTTCATCATTATACACTGTGCATATAGATGGGTATAAAACCAATGTAAAATCAGTGACTATGCCCTGCCCTTCGCTTCTCACACTATCACAAAATGAAACTACTGAGTCATCTGGTTGTACACTTGTGATTCATCAATTATCGGTTATGGGTAAATCTATTTCCTAATAATGTAGCGAGGGAATAAGGCATCGCAAAAATTACGTGTAAACTGCCCTATAATAATGAATCTCGTGGATTATCACATTCTTCTTCTCCATAATAGCAATTAACTTCCGGAAGCAAGTATCGGTGCTATGCGACTGAGAAATATGTTGGCTGTTTGTAGCTCAAGTGCTACTTTCCTTCGAAACAACATAAAGTTGATTATAATGTCATCTGAGGTAACCAGTAACATACTGCGCTGCTCAGAAGTGGTTATTCATATACCATTAGCAAAAAACTTGAGTGCACTTCCTCCATGCTTTCAACCAATTACTGAATATTGGTATTAATGCTAGCGATAAATGTTTCGAAATGTACAAATGTGAAATTCCGTGTCAAAATAATAAATCAATTATTTTTGCACAAGTTATAAAATTTAAAACTNCGAAATGTACAAATGTGAAATTCCGTGTCAAAATAATAAATCAATTATTTTTGCACAAGTTATAAAATTTAAAACTTTGTGAACAGCGAAAGCTAAGGTCTACTTTGACTGCAAAACAGCTATTTACTGAAATAAAGAATGTTGCAGTTGTATACAGAGAAGTCTGTCACTTTTTTGGGAATAAAACGTCCACTTACACTGGTTGTATAGCAGCAAAAGCACAGTGTATAAAGATTATCAATATAATAGTCTTAATAACATTATTTTCATTTCAGGCAACAATGTTATTTTCATTTTAGGCAACAATGTTATTAACNATATAATAGTCTTAATAACATTATTTTCATTTCAGGCAACAATGTTATTTTCATTTTAGGCAACAATGTTATTAACTAGACAATAATAAACCTATCTGAACCATTTTTAATAATTAATTTTACCAACTACTGTATTCATTCACAAATAAACATGTACAAGCATGTTATATATTATTCCAATTCTTAAAAAAGTTTATTTTGTTCTGAACTTTATTCTGATTTATATATGTTCCACATTTACTTCAAACAAAATAAAATATAATATAATGAATGTGTTCAGGAAAACATACTGAGCACTGGTAAATATTGCATGTTCAATATC
Organism: Clitarchus hookeri; assembly: GCA_002778355.1. Lineage (NCBI taxonomy): Eukaryota > Metazoa > Arthropoda > Insecta > Phasmatodea > Phasmatidae > Clitarchus > Clitarchus hookeri. The sequence goes on from NQII01000141.1 coordinate 864,122, forward strand.
ACAATTCCATTACTTACTTCTCCTCATACTTGAAATGTGTTCCAACGATTACAGCATCAGCATGTATGTAGTCAATCACATTCTCAATGGTTACTCCAGACCCAACCAGCACAGGTCCTGTGCACACCTTTTTCACAGCTGAAAGAGAACAACGCATGTTTGTTAAAACTTATTACACGGCAGGTACCAGGTTTCAGTATTATCGTTCCTTGCAGCAAACTAAGCATTTTAAACCTATGGATAGTTATAATATTCTCATTTTTTAGGACAACATTGTTAAAATGTCATCAGTGATCTCATCATTCAGCTTTACCACTCTGTTCATAATAAATTAAGCTTATCTTCTGCCAAACTCTTATTTTGCTTACATTTCAGCCCCCTCCTCCTTTTCCCACCATAATTATTGTAAAGTCATGTGAAATAATGTACACAAACACTGTAATGATGCAGTAATAATAATTATCGGGATACTTGGTTCATTTTCTTTTGTTTTGCGAGGCTTTGCAATGTTTTATCAGGATTAGAAGTTAAAGCCGTGGTAGTTATGTTTATCGGTCGTACGCTTGCTTTTTCGGAAATCTTAGTTTTTGTTCACGTCACCATTAGTAGATAGAAGCTTTCCAACTGCAGTAGACAGTTTTTGTTCTAGAAGTTTGATTATAATTTTACTACGACANTAGATAGAAGCTTTCCAACTGCAGTAGACAGTTTTTGTTCTAGAAGTTTGATTATAATTTTACTACGACACAGTTGGGCATGGCGAAGGGGGAGGGATACCGGCCCACGCAATGCCCTTATTTGGTCACGTTTTTGGCACCCAGGGGCGAGGAGTGGGGGTAGGCATGGGGTGACTTATACCCTGTGTGCCTACCGCCCGCTAGCAAAAACAGAAAAGAGCAGAACATCACAAAGCAAAGGAGTAGACAACCAGCACTCGCGGAAGACGCGTCGAGGTGGCAAATATTCCCCACACCGGCCAACTTTATCCTGCTCAGTTATTTCTCTGCCGGTGTGGGAGGTCGCTAGGGTGCCAGGAGGGACCGGACTTCCCTCCTGTCTGTGTAATTTCCTCTTGCCATGCAAGCTTTGAAAGACGTGAATAATAAATTAACTACTGCGGCGCTGCTCTTTGTTTGTTTATCTGGTGAAACTGGCTGTTCGTGACTCTGCCTACTTGAAGCTTCTGTGTGAACTGTTTCTTTTGAATAGTAAATACAAGACTGTGGTCACTGCTGTGTACGGACGGGTTTTCATGGAGTTTATGGAGCAACTGGATGATGTCGAGCTGCTTCAAGGTTATTTCCAACAAGACGGTGCCACGTGCCATACGTCCAATGCCTCTTCGGCGCTCATTGCAAGCTTTTTTGATGACCAGTTAGTTTCCCAAAAACGTGTGACTACGAGATCACTGGATTTGACAACACCAAACTTCTTCCTATGGGATTACTTAAAAGAGAGCGTTTACGTCACACGCCCCTAGACAGTGGATGATTTGAAGCACAACAGCGTCCTCCAACGAGTGGCCAATAACATGAAAATGGAATGAGGTGTTTTAAGTTGTACCTTATGCAGGAGGGAGGACATTTTCAACATTTACTATAGAAGATATAATCTCCCAAAGATACTCTCAATGTGAGGTGTAACAATTTGTGGTTCGCATCATTCATTTGTAAATAATTAAATAAAGATGTGTTAGTTGTATATAAATCATCCTGTAGGTATATGGTGCCACCTGTCTACCAACAGAGAATGCGGGAATTGTAGAATGGAAAGATTTGGTTGGTGCTTAACTGCACAGTCTTGAACACAAATGAAGGCGAAGTGATGTGAATATTAATGAGCGGCAGAATGCAAAGGAAGGGGAAACTGGGGTGCCTGGAGAAAACCTGCCTGCCAACACCAATGTCCGCCATGTTTCCTACACATGAAAATATAGGTGAACCCATTGGAAAGTGAACCTGGTTTGCCTTGGTGGGAGGCGAGTAGTCTACTATGCCACTGTCGCCCGCTGGAATGGTATGTTGCCAATGGTGGAGAGTATTGTCACGTACATACATCACTTTTCTTTAATAGGCATTCACCCAGTTTACTCTGAGTGTCCCTTATATCAACCACATAAAAATTAAAATGTACGGAATCAAATACTGTTCTTAGTACACAAACAATGTCAAAGCAGGAGGAAATTTATTTATACAAGTAAACTTCATTTCTTCCTTCTGTCCCCTCAAAGGTTAGGATCTGCATACATACTCATGGTTTATCATTGTTCTCATAAATATGATTACAAACAGCATAAGACCAATAAAATTGTTTCATTAAGTATGTAGAGCTTATATTCCATAATTCAGTAATTTAAAAGTAATTTGTAATAAGTTAATGTTGAAAACTTTTTACGTATATATGAAACCTTTTTGTGAAAATTAGTGTTTGTGTTCATGAAATGTCAAGCTTTTTTAAACCAAACACTTTTAACAGCATAAAACTGTCATAGTCTATTCACCGTTACTTCCAACTTTTCTGAAATCCTGCTAAAGTTCTACTTTTCCAGCATATTCCTTCACCTCATGCAAACAAAGAATAATTAATTCTATAAAATTACACCAAAGGGACAATGCACCACATTCGTGTACACTCAGTGTAATAACATTTTGCATAATAACTATTTCTTAATAGGCATTACCGACACACCTATCCCCCCCCCTGTTTTTATTCATATTAATTAAAAATTAAACACAATAACTTATTATAGAAATAATACACGAAAAAGTGCCATGTAACCAAAAATAAGGTACTTTTATGTTAACAGACGTATAAAACACTTTTGATGTGTGACAATTTAGGAATCAACCAAACACGTGGGGTAATTTTTTAGAGGTTTGATGCAAAAAGTGTGAAGAAACCACGAATTGACTATATACATTATTGTGACAGTATTAATATACACACCATGCAGCTCTGATAACTCTGCCGGCTGTCCTGTAGCTGTTCCAGTTATGATCACGCCATCAGAATGGAAAAATTCTGCTGCTTTAGCCGTTTCCTCTATTTCAATGTCACTTGTGATTGCATGAGAGCTGCAATTGAAAATAACCAAGAACTCACATATTTCACAGAGATCCTGCACCATTAGCAATAATCGTACACAATTAATGTTACTGCATGCCTCCAAAATTTTAAAACCTATATTTACAAAACTAAAAAATACAAAATTAGAAGGCCACTACACACTAAAAATGAAGAACACCCCAGTCGAAAGAGTAAATTACTACACATTACTGCAATAGTTAAAAGTGCCCCTACAGTCACTAAGTGTTGCAAAACTTGTTACACACACTTAAAAACACTTACAATAATGGAAGTCTGAATAATTACAGAATCCTAAATCACCCACTGTATACAAAGTGTTAACTAGGCCAACTGAAAAACCATACTTTGCAATGCAATATAACTTATAAGCAGAACAGTAAAATTTTTGTATCCCTAATGCGAAAGGAAAACTTAGACAAACCTGCTTTTGTACTCCTTGTTTCAAGACTTGTCTGGTAGCTCTAAATAGATGTGATCACGCCACGTATGTACCAATGTGAAAGATTTATGACATGGTGATGCTAACGAAGTAACNGCTCTAAATAGATGTGATCACGCCACGTATGTACCAATGTGAAAGATTTATGACATGGTGATGCTAACGAAGTAACAATATTTATTCACAAGATATATATATATATATATCCGCCCCTCCTCTCTCTGTATGTGTGTGTGATACAAAAATTACAAATACTGATATTGAAAAGTCATCTCTATGAACATCATAAATATTAATGTTACGAATATCACCACCACTAACTCTAGTTTTGTAATATATAAGACACAATCACTGCCTATATTTATGAAAAGAAACAACAAAAGGCATCTCTTTTCACTATAACTTCTATGACTGTAAAGGGGGGGANACTGCCTATATTTATGAAAAGAAACAACAAAAGGCATCTCTTTTCACTATAACTTCTATGACTGTAAAGGGGGGGAAGGTAATATTGAACTAGCTGAGCAAAAGACTGACCACTGTCTATAGTGCTTTGAAGAAAATCCTTGTGTCTCCTTAAGAAACCCACAAAATTATTCAGAACTCATTATTATGAGGTTACAAAACAAGGTAGACGATGCCTTCATGTCTAAACTGGTTTTTATCGATGAAGCGACGTTCCATACAAATGTTAAGGAGAACCGGCACAATGTGCGGATTTGGGGTCACGAGCCTCCACATGAAATCACAGAACACGAGCGCACTTTTCCCAAAGTGAACGTGTTTTGCGCTGTATCCAAAGACACCGTTTTCGGCCCTTTCTTTTTTTACGAGCCCACTGTTACTGGAATCCCTTATTTGGACATGCTTACAGAGTGGTTGTTTTCTCAGTTATGAAATCACAAACCGCAGAAACCCCCTCCACCGGCCAGTAAACGGGGACAACGCAGCCGATATAGGGCAGTATAGCCTTCTTTTATCATCAGGCCATTGGAACGAAGGCCACTGAAGATGGGTGTATCTGGGCGACAACTTCCACCATCTTAATCAGCCTCCGAAATCATGAACAAGGTGGAGACTCTCCAATTAGACTTTACTCAGGTTAAATATTTATAATTTAATACTTCAGTATATTTGAATTGNCCATGCATACTTCATAATGTTTATATTGAAATAATATTGTGCAACCTTAATGTTAAATAAACCCCTTTTATACAGTCTTGATTACATAACTCTGAGCAATAACTTGCTACGCCCCTATAGCCGCATTAAGGTATGATGATGAACCAAAAATCATATCATAACAATACCATCATTGAATAGTTTAGCTTTTTGAAAGTTTAGTTTGTAAATCCTGGCCTTGCCTGTGCTTTTTCTTGATGTCAGTAAAAATGAGTACGTTGTCTGCTCCGATGTTCCTACGATATCTCAACAGTGTTCCTGCAGAAGCATCTATGAATCCTTCATCAGCAACATGACTGAACACAAATCCTTCCACACGGACAAACTGCAAGCCTGCTGCATGAGCTACAGCAACTGCCTCTTGATTTCCACCTGCAAGTACCTGNGCCTGCTGCATGAGCTACAGCAACTGCCTCTTGATTTCCACCTGCAAGTACCTGTCACATTGTCAAATTGTTCTCAGGAACCTACTGATTTAATCAGCTTCCCAACTGAAAAACCACTGGAACGTTAGATAATTTATGCATATAATACTAAATAAATTTTGTGAACAAGAGCCAACAGGACTACAAGGGGTGGATCAAGAAGCAGAATGGGCGGTGTACAAGGACAGCGGAGAACCAGACCTAAGGTGATCACATAAATGTCACCCCAAATTCATTCAGAAATAGCATGTAACAAACTGAAATTTTTATAAATCTCAATTTTTTAACAAAATTACAATTACTTTGCACTTAACCCTTCAATCAACATATTAATGAAGAACATATAGAGGAGGAATTGGCCATGGTCAGCATTAAACCATTATATGTTAAACCATCACAGCATTCTCTAGAGTGATTGTGAATAGACATGGAAGACTCAAATCAGGATAGCCAGACCACGAATCAAACCCTGGTGTTCCCAAGTGTGCGTTCAGTATGTTACCACTGCACCACGTAACTCAGTAACAATATTGACAATGAAATCCATGTTAGCAATGTACCTAAATTATTTAAATCCATCTTTCTCCTGGCCTAATCTTTCTTGATAAACAAGCTGGTCAGATTCTGTCCTCATAACTTTGTTCACTAGTCAAGTAGTATTGTTTTCTGTTGAACTCCCATTACTGAAGACTACTGGTTTAATTACCCCTTCTTGTCAAAAATCTCTCAAGATTACATTTCTTCTTCAACCAAAATGCAAAGCTGATAATTCTAATCTGTGGGACCACTGCCTTAAAGTCTTCAATTAATGTCTTTCTTCTTGCAGTGCTACCTACTCTTACATTAATGGTCATGTATACAACACTGTAACTCATTTAACAAAGTCAGGGTTTCCCCAGTTTGATATGAAGATTTATGCAATGCTCCTAGTTGAATATATTATACATAAATTATATAGTCACCTATGTTTTTAAATTATTGTTGTGAATATGCTCTATGTTTAATTACATACTCAATGACAATGTTAATTTACAGAACCTGATAGGATCTTTTTATACTGCACAAAACTAACAGTTAAAGAGCCATTTTAATTTAGACATGGACCACCAAATTGCCTCTTCCCCCCCCCCCCCAAATACATTTCTTTTTGCTGTTACATAAAAAGGCTTTCATTAATACTGGCTTGCTGATCTGGAGGAGAATGAGAAAAGTAAAGAGGAGGGGGGAGTTGCATTTACACACAAAATTAACCAATATTACATTAAAAAGTGGCAAATGCATCCAAGGCTTACCTGGAAACTGACCCCAGAACCTTATGATCCCTTATATTAAAAAATACACAGCATCAAAATCATTTATTCTTCATGCAGTAAGACTGACTTTAAAATATACGAGTACGACATGACCCAGCATGAAGTCTAATTAGCAATTACAGATCACCTGCAATTATAAAAAAAATTCATAACTTAAAAAAAATTACCTGTACTCCACATGGTATAGGTTGCAGTATCTGGTGTAATTTGGTGCAGATTCGAACCATGGTTGCAGTAATTTCTGGACCTAGATGCTTTGCTTGCACATATGGAATATCATTCATATTTTCTATCATCACTCCATCCTAAAGAAAACAAGCGGGAAAAAAATACAAATCATAATAAAAAAATTGAATATAAACCTAAGTCAAAACTGAAATACATTGTAACCTTTATAGATAGTTTTTCAGAGACCAAAATAAAAAAACTTATGCATGCTGATCTGCAGTGCATGCCGACTTGATCTCCATCCAGGCATCAACATCTGGTTTGCTGTGGGTGGGTGCAATGTGTCACAGTAAAATAATAGCATATTCTGTAGCCATGTTACGAAAAAAAAAGCAAAGTTACAAGAATTTTTTAATACAGAAAATCTACATTATGTCAGTCACCTTCCTAGCCTTTCCACTGGTGCGAGTCTGTGCAAGCAAGGTGACGGCATGTGCCCAATGCATAGGCAGCTGTTTCCGCTGTCTGTTCCCACTCCGAACACTGACTGTTGGGGTTGCTGGGTCTTTAATCTCCATGAATACAGGCTAGGAGGAATGGCTTGACACACACCACACAACAGTTTTCCAGAGCCTGCTGTTTTAACAGACACCCTAACTGTGACATCAGGTATGAACACCCCAATTGTGACATCAGGTATGACATTGGTTGCGGAACACCAGAGCCCCCCTCTTCTTCTTATGTTTATGTGTTCCCTTTGAGACACTGACCCTCATCAATGTGTCAAGTTGGTAGATTGTTATTTCACAGCATGGTAGAGCTTGGTACAAAAAATTCAAACTTTGTTTTAAAAACCAGTGAAAGTTGAGCATATTTTTTTACTGAGGCTTCCATTTCCAAATTCCGTATACTGGTGGTGAAAGCGGCTTCCTTACAGAAAAACTTCCATTGTTCGCAAAGGCAAGACTTATCAATTATTTATATGTACTGAGGAATAACTCAGAACTATGGCAACATGTTATGTTTGTCAAATAAGCAGAAAATTATCTGCAGTTCCTACATTGGCAGAAGTGCAGATTCGGTCAACATCTGCAAATTCTCTGCAAGCATATTCAAATCGGCACAGGTCATATTCAGCATAATAACTAACAATGAGAAAAAAATTTAACTGTTACGACAGAAGAAGGCCCAGCGAATTGCGTATTATATGTACATACTATCTTTACACAGTTCACTATGAAGTTCTCAAATGCCTGCCGACAGGCACTACAGAAACTTGCTTGAAACTGACATTTGAGGCACAAAGCTGATTCCTTTGCTGAAATGAAAAAAATTTCAAGGGAAGATGTTTTGTATGCAACTTCAATAACAATTGTAAGGAAAGTGCAAGGTTTTTAATTTTTACTAAGTTTTACATTTTTAATTAAAATTATTATCAGAACGGCCCAACCAAGCATTTTTTAATTTGGGCAAGAAAAAACTTGCTAAAAATCTTTGGTAAGTTTTGTTATCATAAATTTAATTGGTTTATGACTGTCATGTTTTATATATTTTCAACTGTTTCATCAAGTTTGGCGGTGACAAATACTTAGCATGACATAAATACTGTATTCTGGGTGTCATTAAGATCATGTGTGTTCCTATACAGTTCTCAGCTCCTAACGTAAAATAGTAAACATGGGTAACTGGATAATGTACTGTACTGAGTTGCTGTGCCAAGCGAAGACAGCCTGCATGGTGCAGCAGGTAAACAGAACCCCAGTGACATCACACATGCCAATTTTTCTCCCCTCAACTTTTAGCTGCTGGAGTGGCCCTACCTTCCCCTTCCAACTCCCTTGCTACATGCCTATCTGCTTTTGTGTACTACTGTGTGTAATTACCAATATATGTAAAGGTTAAAACATAATATATTTCATAATTTATAGACTTTTTCTTTCTCTTTCCTGAATGAAGTGGTATGAAGGGAAACCATTGGTGAGAAAGATTTCAACACGCTTAAGAAACATTTTATTATACTTTCTTCATTAAGTGTAAAATACCTGTTTTTCCATCAAATGGTGCCATTCTGTTCCACTAATACAACCTAATGTAACTCCTACAACAGTAGTATTGTAGAAGTTGCCACTATCACGGGAGACATGCTATGTGTTGGCCACTCAGTTACCTGTCGCATATTCCAAACTACCGATATGTGCAGAGGAAAGTTGTGAGAAGCCTTGTAGTGGTTCATGGAGCCAGTGGTACAAAGTGCATACCACCACAAGGCCACCAGACAGCACCCCAGAGGGCTTGAACACCAAAGCCATCTGCACCTCTCAGACACCTGGAGAAGCATTTTCTTTCAGTTGTCTCGTAATCAGCTTCAGCAACAAAGAAATTCCAGCAAATTTCTGAATCTTATTCAACCTCAGTATTGCTAAGAAATTTCATAACATTAACCTACTGGTTTATCACTACAATTAGCCCATACTCAATAATTGTATTATCCTTGTACAACAATCTCAAACAAAATGGACAATGATAGGATGTTGGTGAAACTCCCAGGCACTTTCCAAAACCAAGGTTGAAACAATACCCATTATGAATCCTTTCTTCTTGATGAAAACATTGTTGCTGTTTCATACAGTGCAGAAACTGACTACATCTAAATCACTTCTTTCTGAAGAACAGGTTGGTAAACAGGGATAGAGCAGAAAGTGTCTCCCATGATTTCCTTACCTCATGGATGCCCAGTTTCCTCAGGGAAAGGTTTGACAGCCTTGAGTGAGATGTATCGCTGCAGTCAAAGACTATTTTGAATAATGATGATGATATTGTTACAAGACACCTGAGGGGCATATCTGAATTCGTGGGGGATGGAGGTCATAATAAAAAAAATCAAAGGACTAAATTTGATTTTTTATTGATTCACACAGCTATTATTTACAGCATTAATCTATCTCCTCTATTACTCTTTTTATTTCTCAGTGAACGCAATATTTAATTTACATTTCAACTCTAATAACATCCTCCTTAATGTCTCTGTTTGGTGATAGTCAATTTACTCATACTCATTAACACACGTTCAGTCTGTCTGTTCCCATCATTCGTAATGTCTTTCACTCACGCATCCAGTCCAATAGTCCCGCCTGCCAGTCACACTATTGGCTGCTTCGATGCTCGCAATAGCAGATTTTCCTCTTGCTGGTCACTTGTCTCGCCGCTTGTTTTTCTTCTCACTCGTCATCTACCACTAAAACTCCAGCCACTCATCAACTCCTGGCTCGGAGGCCCGTCACACTTTCATACTTGCTAGTCTTCTTGACCTGGATAGTTCGAGGCACCCCGAGTTGCGCTGAGAAAAACTAGAGCAGCTAACCACCCAAAAATTCTTCAGATAAACACGGAAATCCAATCAACTGAAGGTCAGGAGTGCAAATCGCAAAAGATTTACTGTGGGGCTATGCACGGGGGCAAGCCTGTGTAAGCTAATCTTCGTGTTCGCCACCCGCTCTTTGGTTACATGCGTGACCTTCACACATTTCCACTCTCGCAAGGGATGCAAAGCAGCGAGCGCATAACAATATGTTTACTCCATTCTGAGACTCTGTAGTTGTGTAAGATACGACAAGAGCCACTTATTTCTAAACAACCTGGTATACTGAGTTAGTGTAACAAAGTAATGGTGACAGTACTCACCACATGGGAAGATGCATAACATTCTGCATCCTTGCAAGCATTGTCCAATATCTTCTGAATGGAACCTTCATAAAATGGTGTACCTGGATAACAATATGCATTGCATCATTCAATTATCTACAATAACTCTAAGTTTAATATATAGTTGATAAATACAAATGTATCAGAACAAGTAAAATGTGTACTGACGTGAACCGCACGTTCACGAGTCCTTTTGCCCACTGACTGCCGTAGTATGTCCACACCAGACGCACCACACCGACAGGCTTGTGGGCACGAGTGCATTAGTGTTTATTATTTATTCAGTTTATTTCGTCAGTGTATTTGTTAATAGTGTCAGTGTGTAATTAATTAATAATTTGTTTTGTCATCGGAGACAATCTGCCCAGCCACAGCCAGAGACATGTGACATTCTACATTTGGCAATGCTGTGGCTGGTGCAATGAAAACATTTAGAATAAGTATTATCATTTTTATTATGTATTTGTGTAAGGGTAATTATGTTTTCTTGTGTTAATTTAGTTCATATAATTTTCCATCCCATAATCATCTTTCAGTGTATATTGTGTTTCACCGCGTGGTGTCGGCTGCGCTTAGGTGGCGAAAGCCGGCGCACGCTTCCGTCCAGGATTCGTTAGCACTTGAACAGACTCGGACGTTACGCTCTCTCACTCCGCAGAAGCCCTAGCAAGGACATCATCTGTCGAATAGTATCCAGTCGCATCGATAACATTGTAAATCATTANAAGCCCTAGCAAGGACATCATCTGTCGAATAGTATCCAGTCGCATCGATAACATTGTAAATCATTATCATCATCTATTTCATTATTTAACTTGCATAGCGCCGAGGGGAGAGCGACGTTATTATTTATCGGGAATCGTAAAGTGCATTTCGAGCTTCACATTATAAGACCACGTGGTCGCTTGTAGTTCCGGGCCATTCAGGCCACGTGTCTTCTGTATAGTTGAGTGTACATAACGGGGTAATAAATACCTTAACAACCAGCACCACTGTTTTTATTGATAATCAAGTAAGGCGTGCGAGGTGGCCCACAACCTCGGCAACGTGTGTATGACGGAGTGTTTACCAGAGTCCCTAGGCTGTCGGCCGAACGACCCTACATCTCATCAGCTCACCGCAGAGCTGTGGCGCCGGGCACACGCATATTACTTCACAACTCTGGGAACACCGCAGATCAAGTTGGCTTTATCGCCGTATCCAAGCTTGGTCACGTCAGTACATACATGATTTGCAAAGCCACAAAGCCAGCAGTGGCCAAAAGAACCATAAACAACTCCAGGGAAGAGTAGATATTGTACATACTAGGTACAAAACTATGTATTATTATTATTTGGCAACTGGCACTCATGGGAAGAGGATGTGTGTTATAACTGCTCCTGCTTGCCTCTCGTTTTTCATGGCTTTAAATCTGTTGGTTGGTGAATTATGAAAGTAATGCTTGCCTGTTAAGACATTTGCTCAATAAGCAGTAACCAATTTTTGAAAAGGAAATTTGTTAAGTGCTTGGGAAATTACGGAACATGTATACGTTTATAGTGCATGACTCAGCATGGCCTAAGCAAACGTAATGATTACATGTGTAAAAAATGTAGTGATTATTCAGTTATATTTAGTTTTACATCACCAAAAAGTGGAAATAAAGTTAACAAAAGTCCAGAATCAATTGAAAAACAAAACATGGGCAAGTGAATGTTTTTGAAGTGACACTCTCCAATAGCGAGGTGCTAAGACAAGCAAACACATGTCTTGCCAGCCAACAGAAAATTTAAACAACAATGTTAAACCAATGTTCACGGTATTATGTCAAAAATATTTATGCATTGTCTAAGCAAGTAAGAGAAGTGAAAGAAGAAAATGAATTACTACAGACAATGTTTGAGTGTGTGCATGCTAATAAAGATACAACAGTGTGTTCATTGTTTGCAAACTGTGGTTTATCCAGACACCATCAAACTCAAATCAATGGAACTAATTTCCCATATGGTAATTACACATGGCCATCTCATTGGCAAACAAACCAGCAAAAAATTTAATCATAGCCAGCAGCTGACATTGATAGCATTGTTGAGATCCACAGAGACAGAACAAAACCAGCTGCCATATCTAGGTCATCTGTTCCAAAACAGATTACGGTATGGAAGCAAGTTCCACTTGATGTTAAGAACTATGTAAACATGAAACTGGTAGCTAAGCCAGTTAAAACATCTTGAGGTTCATTCATGTGTCCTGTTTTGCTCCTGACGTTCACAAGAATGAGACTGTGTCACATATTAATAACTTAATATTAATCTAACTGTGATAAAACTAGGTATGATACCTACTCTAATTTTTATGGGCCTGTAGCTAAAGCAGATTACTATCACATTTTCAAAACTGTGTTTTGGTTTTCTGGCTGTTTTATTAGCCCTTTCGGTTTCAAAATAAGCAACTGTTTGATTTAGCATGTACTACAAAGTTCCCAAAAAAAAAAAAGGCACACAGTGAAAAACATCTAAGTGACACAAGCAGTATAACACAAAATGCAATACAGGATATTGAAACTGTTGGAGTAGTAGTTAAATGATACCACATACAAGCACATAGCCAGAATTTTCTTTTGGAAGGTCTGACTTATCCGATTATCTGCGGCCTGCAGTGATCATTTAAAAGCTAAAAAATGAGGTAGGAAGCATATACCTCAATGTTTAATATAACTGAGGAAGATAAATTACTTATCCCTGTATTTTTATAGTTAAAATTGTATTGTTTAAAGGGGCAGTAATCATAAATATTATGGTTACATTTTAAATGCTTAAATTTAAATCTCCAACTAGTAACTGCTAATAATTGCTAGCAATATCAGTAAGAATTGCTAGCATTACAAGAATCATTGTGAACAGATATTTCTATTTGCTACAGTGGTATTCTCCTAGATTTCTTTCCTGCCATAGTGTCCAGTACTTATCTGGTTCCACAGTAATGCGCCAGTGAATTGAAATCATAGCAAGATGCTTTCAGTCTATCATAATTAATTACACTACATAGTAAAGTTTTTACTCTTTTCATAGTGGAAAATTATATTTAAACATAGCAGCTGTTACAGGCAATGAAGCCAAAAATAGTGAGGATATAATTTATTCTAAGAAAATAGTTCACAGTGTTAATACTCCACTTTCAGTACCTCAGTGTCAGCTCTTTCACACTCAGCTTTCACTGCATACAGTGATATTTAATTATTAAAGTATGGAGAGGGACCCTCCAACTTCCTTGTTTCATCAGTACAAGCAAAGTTGGAAGTAGCACCTGGAAACTGGTAAATATGCTCATTTGATATGAATCTATCACATCATTTTGTAGTATAAGGGTAGGTAGTATTCCCCAACAAAAGTAGTTTGAGGGTGTTCATGTGTTGTCTGCCATGATAACTGTCTTGGAACCTTGAGATCAGTTTGGAACACCACCTTCCCAAGCTGTGATGCAGTAGCAAATATATCTTGACAACACTTTTCTGCATCTTCTCAATGCTTCTTTAAAATAACTAGAACCTCTTTAGCATGAACTAGGGCTGACACCAAACCTGTTTCTTGAAGAAACACAGATAATGGCACAGTAACGATGAATAATTTGTCACAAACGTGTAGGCAGACAACCAAATTGCACTTCTCAATGGCTGCCAATAAAGTTGATGCAATTGAGGAAATCTTCCATGCTTTCGCAGAAATATCTTCCAAACAGATACAAATGCATTTAAAAAGCCCAACAAAATAAGGACTCTGCCATACCTTTCAATGAACCTGAAGTAGCAAAGACTTTTCTTACTCTCTGAGGCATATATCAAAATAGAATTTTGAAGAGTATTATTTTTGTATTTGGATGCTTTCGGACATGGTATTTGACAGCGCAAGATTTAAGCTGTGACTTGCACAANCTGAGGCATATATCAAAATAGAATTTTAAAGAGTATTATTTTTGTATTTGGATGCTTTCGGACATGGTATTTGACAGCGCAAGATTTAAGCTGTGACTTGCACAATGAACATACCTCATGTTAGCATATTGCTGCTTCACCCAAGATTGAACACCACTAATATGGCCAGCCATATTTGCTGCTACATCATAACGCTCTCCAACACATTGCTGCAAAATTACTTTGGCCAAACTTTCTGAAGACTAATCATGAATTGTGATGAAGCCTAAAAAATCTTCACGAATTACTAGGGTTTGTGTATCCTTCAGCAGGTCTACATATCTAACACAGAAAGAAAGTTGATGAGTACTTGGGGCCAAGGTGGCGCAGCAGCCAGAGCACTCACCTCCCACCATGGTGAACTGGGTTTGATTCCCAGTGGGGCTGCTCCCTGATTTGTGCACACGGGAATCGAGCCTGGTAGTTGGCGGGTTTTCTTGGAGCCACCCAAACCTCTCCACACCACTTGTTCAGTGCTTGAAACATCAGTAGTTTCATCAGCAAGTAGACTGAAACAACTTGCATTACTGACCCTGTTAACAATTTCTTCTGTAACTGCCTGGGCAGGTCTGTACAATTTCATTTTGTACATCTGGACTCAAGTACGTAGCATTCTTACGGCTATTGTTAATACGTCTTCTCTAGTCTTCATCACCACCGTTTGCCCTGAATCGCAAAAGAGCCCAAAATTTTTCATCTCCATCCTTTCTTTCTGGTTTCTCTAAAGTGAGAGGTCCGTTGTCATGATCATCTCTAAGAGGTAATTTCTAGTCTCTATTAATGGTCAACCCATCTATAGTCCATTCACAGTTTCTTCGAATGTTTTGAAACAAACTTTTGAAGAAATCACCCTAGGAGTAACATGTCAACCTATTTTTTAAATAACTTGTATACTACAAATATATAACACTGTGATTAACATTAAAGTATTGTATTCTTGAATAAGTGAGACTTTAACTTAATATCTTCTATAATTCATAATAATTATTTTGTATTAAATATGAATTAAAAACAGTGAGAGCAACAATGTGTTGGCAACAGCTAGTAAGAAATAGTTCACAGTTAAAATATGGTTTTAACCTAGTTTTTTGGTATACTATTTGTAAAATAAACATTGCCTATTGAAATATTTAAGTTTTTAGGTAGCAATGATGGAAACATATTTCATTGTTACAGTTAAAAATATCAGCACAAACTACGGCGAGTAGGCCCTAGTGACATGGGGGTTTTTTTTGTCAGAGGAAGAAACTTGAATAGGCAGAGCAGAATGGAGTGGAGCTTATCACTATCACTATCTCTCTCTCAGGAAATTTCACACCGCTAGTAGTAGCAGAAAAATTATACATGTTTTTAATTTTAGCATATTTCATACTTATTACAGCAAAAATAATGATTTTTGAATTTTTAATTTACAACTAAAACGAGATTTTAATTCAGAATACTTATTTTAACACATTTAGATGTGATAGCGGGATGGTTACAAATCAGAAGTTGGCAGAAGTGGCGACTGGCGACAAGACATGGTGTGTTGCTTGTGGCTGAACGAAGTGTTAAATTTTCTTCTTGCGAAAAATACTTAAAATGGTCACCATCAAGTATGTACACTTGTGTTTAAACCTACCTAGGCAAGTTACGATGATGTAAAAAATCTGTGTTTCCACAGCAGGAATTAATGTACTGTAACATGTGTCGTGACCACTGTGTGTGAGAGTATTGTTACCTTTACGTTACGCTGGGCCAGTGTGTGTGTGTAATTGCAAATATTGGACATGCTAAATTTATACATTTTAACTGTGACCTGTTTTTATGATGAAATTAATTATTTGAAAGTCATGTATGTTTATTCATTACAACTTTGTAACTTTGCCCAAGGTGTTTAAAACACAATTGTGTAACGTGCTTATGTTTCAGTGAATGTTTGCCACAATCACAACAAAATTTTAAGCCCAACCAAAAAATTTTAAATAAATAATTAAATAAACCTAGTAAAACTAAATACCTATGCAAATAAATATGAGGGAAATAAAAGTTATGGTAGGCCTATGTGTGTGCATGTTCACCACTATCTTTTAAGTTTGTCGTTGCTACGTACAAAAAATAAGCGACACTAGTTGCGGCTTGAAGTTACTGTCTTTTTGTTGGATTGGTTACTCCGTTTTAGTATTTATTCAAACTGAGGCCATCCTTTTACAAAATAAGCCAATACATATCAATTAACGCGAGGTACATACTACAGTTCTTTCCCCCACAGTTGTAACAGGGTTTAACACAGTCACTGCTAAATATTAACGTGTATTACGTGTAATGTACTATAGTGTGTATAACAAATTTGTTA
Source organism: Clitarchus hookeri (assembly GCA_002778355.1). NCBI lineage: Eukaryota > Metazoa > Arthropoda > Insecta > Phasmatodea > Phasmatidae > Clitarchus > Clitarchus hookeri. The sequence goes on from NQII01000141.1 coordinate 880,722, forward strand.
ACAATGTAAAATAATAACCGTAAGAACTATTGTCAATATACACATTGTTAAAAAGTCATAAAACTGACCTAAATATGTTTATAGACCTAAATTGTGAACATTCGTATGAAATGGTTTTTGAAATATGACAGAATTTTTTGAACACCCGAAAACATTAAACAAAGCATTTGACCGTTAAACGTTTACATGTAGCAGAAGGATACGTAATCTGTAACCAAAAGCAGAACTTTAGCAGGGCTTCAGAAAAGTGTGAAGTCACATTGTATTGCCTATACAGAATGAGTATAAAAGAATACCCAAACTTTGAAGGTCTATAATATCAAAACCAAACAACCTACAACCTTGAGTGACCAATCAATTGAACCGTGGAACCGTGAAGTTTGTTTACCATACATTCATAAATGTTCAATGTGACCACCGTGAGCGACCCGAACAACATCTATGTAATAATCACTTGTTCTACGCTCTTGTCAGCATGTCCGGTGTTACGGTTTATAGTTACAAAATCATCAAATATGTACATATGTTTGGTTCAAAGTGTAATGAATGTAATCACGAAAAAAAAATAACAACTTACTAAGTTAAGTTTCTTTGCTGTTGAACACTGAAGCATGATCAGGGGTGGAAGTAAATGCCCACCAGACTGCTGTTCTGCTAAGGCACATTATGCTTGAGGTTCATACAGCAGTTTGGACTGTACTTGTATATTCCATACACATCATTGCCAATGTANGTACTTGTATATTCCATACACATCATTGCCAATGTAAAGTTAAAGATTCTTCTCCTTTGTGTTTATGGAACAGTTCCATGGTTGTGCTAAAAAAAATTATAATTTTATAATTTGTATTTATTTTTAATAAATGGAAATTTATAGATGAAATATGCTTTTCTGGTAATTATTAAGTTTAGAGGCTTTTCTGTCAAAATAAAAATAATTCACGGAAAATGGTATATTTTCACTTTACTAATGATGCAGAACACGAATATACTAGGGGCATTAACGTGCGACTAATTTTGTAATATGTGCCCACCTAACCTAACAGAACCTNGTGGAAGTAAATGCCCACCAGACTGCTGTTCTGCTAAGGCACATTATGCTTGAGGTTCATACAGCAGTTTGGACTCTACTTGTATATTCCATACACATCATTGCCAATGTAAAGTTAAAGATTCTACTCCTTTGTGTTTATGGGACAGTTCCATGGTTGTGCTAAAAAAATTATAATTTTATCATTTGTATTTATTTTTAATAAATGGAAATTTATAGATGAAATATGCTTTTCTGGTAATTATTAAGTTTAGAGGCTTTTCTGTCAAAATAAAAATAATTCACGGAAAATGGTATATTTTCACTTTACTAATGAAGNTGCTAAAAAAATTATAATTTTATCATTTGTATTTATTTTTAATAAATGGAAATTTATAGATGAAATATGCTTTTCTGGTAATTATTAAGTTTAGAGGCTTTTCTGTCAAAATAAAAATAATTCACGGAAAATGGTATATTTTCACTTTACTAATGAAGCAGAACACGAATATACTAGGGGCATTAACGTGCGACTAATTTTGTAATATGTGCCCACCTAACCTAACAGAACCTAACCCCACGATGGGTGAATCACTATTTTACATTTTTAAACTAACCTAGGATTGTTGGGTTTTACACTAACCTAGGATTTTTGGATTTTACACTAACATAGGATAGTAGGGTTTTACACTAACCTAGGATGTTTGGGTTCTACATTAAACTACGAATGTAGGATTGTACGGATTTAAAGGAACCATAAACCACACCAAAAGAATGTACATTGACTCACCTAGGTAGGGGGCTGGTATAATTCCTCTGACGTTAATAGACTTAAACAAACATATTTTGCAAGTTTATTAAATATGTTCTACTAATTTTAACATTACGCCCTCTTGAATATGAACAAGGTAAGCTGTGCAGAACCCATTTATGCAACTTTTGTTGGTCTAGGAGATTTCGTTCAGAAACGTAAACAAACTGGCTATACTGCTCATTTTGCAATTTTGTTCAATTTTTTTTTAATATGTTGTACTTATTTTAAAGCTACGCCCCTAGTATATCCATGTTCTACGTGATCAGTTGAGTAGAAATATATCATAAATTTGAATTTGTTTTGTGTTTTTCAGAAAAGCCCCTAAACTTAATAATTACCGCTTTTCCAAACAGTTGCCCAATTTACTTAAACAGGATTGTGGGGCCAAACCAGTTCCTAAATGGGTCTCTGTTATAATCACCGCATTTCTCTTTACTAGTACAGTTGTACAAGCTGTGAGACATTTTGTAAGTATTTTTCAGGAGTTTATGAAAATCACATTTTCCCGTTTAGATATGGTGAGAATAAGCTTCTACGCTACTCATTACATTTTGAACACGAGTCACAATACATACAGCATGGTACTCGTGAGTACATTCACACAAACACAAAACGCAGACTAACACATTTTCCACGCAGAAGAGTAATTGCGAAGTTTTGCTGGCTAGGCCAGTTTCTTCAGGCTGCAAGTGGTGGCACACTGCAAACTGTATGTNAAGAGTAATTGCGAAGTTTTGCTGGCTAGGCCAGTTTCTTCAGGCTGCAAGTGGTGGCACACTGCAAACTGTATGTTCATTGCACCTTTACCAGCTTATGCTACATCACAGCACTTTTTTTTAAATGTGTTGTATATATATTTGTGATTATAATGATTCAATGTTACCTACCTGAATGTAATTTACAAAAATAAAAATTCAAAAAAAGGGGGCATAATAATAATAACCAACACCCACAATTAGGCTACCACCCCGTGGCGAGCTCTCCCACCTCTCCCCTACCTGACCAAACTCCTCTTCCACGCCCTTCCTGAACTTTGCAACCCTCCTCATAGATACAGTTCCTCGTGCAACACATTCCACTCCCTCACAAGCATAGACTGGCTACCCCGCTCCCCTATCCTCCACACCTTCTGAAGCTTCTCATTTGTTTCCTCTCCCTCTAAAAACCATCTTACTTAGAGAGAGAACAAAATAATGTATTATGTACGGAATTCTTAAATGAGTGAGCGAAGAGATTTGGACGGCTCCTCACAGGAAGGTATTGAGAGCTGATGAGGGTGATTGAGGTGAGGTAAGGAGCAGCACCACAATGAAAGGGCAGGGGAAACAGGAGATCCCTAAGAAAACCTTCCTACCAGCGGCATCGTCTGGCACAATTTCCACATGTGAAAATTTGGGAGTGACCCGGCCAGGGATTAAACCCAGTTCGCCTTGGTGGGAGGCGAGCCGGCTAACCGCTCAGCCACCGCGGCCCCCTGGGAATTTTTAAAATTGGCACTAACTACATGTGGTAGGTTGTCTTCGAAAAACAACTTTTTGAAAAACTTTTTAAAGCAAGCATATTCTAGTTTATACACAACACACTTTTGTGACAAATGAATTTTAAGCTTAACTTCAACTTTCAGGATGGCCTGGTACGTATATCTAAAATGAACACTGGATCAGATTAAATTGTGGGTAAAGTGTAGGTGTTTCAGTAAGACACACACGTGTATGTGCACACTAACAAATATCACCCTAAGTTTCCATCTTGTGGAACTTGGGTACTTCAGATATACAAGTATGAATTATGACTAGAAGGAATGTTTTAGCTTGCTGAACAATGATGCTTTTCTGTAATATGGTTCATTTTCCAGCGTACGTTATACCTTACATACAACCTTCAGAAAGCTGGAGTATCTGATACTTGTGTCTCTTTCTGAAAATTATGACTTCAAACATGAAAATCTTCCTGCACTGCATATTTATTTTGTGACATATCAAAATGTTCCTCCAAATAAATTGCTCTTTTATTATAACATTTTAGACAGGCTATTAGTTAGGTGTTGCCGATTACTAAGCAAGATAAATTTGTTTCAAACATTCTTCCTGATGCAAGAATTCCAAAACTAAGAGGAATCAATGTTTTGATGTTGAAATGAGGTCCTTAGAGCTGAACCTATGACGAGCTCAAAAAACAATTTGCAGGCAGTACAAGAATGTCTTGGTAAAGATAGTTTTTTAATGTCTTTGCTGCTTAACAAAAAGAAGAAAGGCAGGCGGTGGCACTACATTGAAAATGAAAAAAACATTTGTATCTGCTGTTTATTATGTTTACGGAAATTTATTGGGCTGCCCACAGTTAGATCTTTACGTTTGTGGCTTCAAGGTCTGTCAGTAGTTCCCGGCATAAATAACAATATTTTGAAGCTACTTAAGTTGAAAGTGTCACAATTATGGGTTGAAGACCTCATAGTATCTCTCGTATTTGATGAAATGTCTTTAAAAGAGAACATTACATACAACTCTGCTTTAGATGTTTTTGAGGGATACCCTGATTTGGGTACTGAGGACAGAAATTGTGAACATTCTGTGAATCCCCAGCAGTCATTTGCCAGCCAAGCAACTGTTTTAATGATCTAAGGGTTAAAAAAAAAATTTCAAACACATTTTGGGATATTTCCTTACTGTTGGCTCCATGAAATCTGAAACGCTAAAGAACATAATCCAACATGCCTTAAAAAAAGTTTGGGAAACTTACCTCACAGTTATAGCACTAGTGTGTGACCAAGGCCGTAACAACTAAAAAATGCACAGACTTTTTGATGTCTCATCTGATAGGCCATACATAGTTTCAAATGGAGAAAAGGTTTACATGTTCTTCGATGCACCCCATCTCTTAAAGTTCATCAGAAATAATTTTTAAAAATCTGATGTCATGTATAATGGAAATGTGGCCTCTTTTCAACATATGGTGAAATTTTATGAGAAAGATAAGCTTATGAACCCAAGACTGGCTCTTAAAATAAATAAAAAACACACAGAACTGCCACCTTTTTCACCTATGAGAGTCTGTTTAGCAACCCAGCTTCTGAGTCACTCCATTAGTCGTGGTATACTGACACGTTGCTTTAAACAACATGCCAGGTACGTATGTTTTTACTGCAAACTTCATAAACTATTTTGATTCTTTGTTTGATGTATTCAACTCTGCCCAGAAAGATGCAAAAATGTTTTTAAAATCTATTTCAAATGGTCCACATTGGAAATTTTTAGAATAAATTGATAAATTACATTCATTAAATTTTATAAATTCAAAAAGGGCAGTTGCACCATGTGTTAAAGGCTGGCTTCTCAACATTTCAGCATGAGCTACAAGGAAAATTCAATTTTAAATTTCTAATGACACAATGACTTATGCAAGATTGTCTTGAAAATGTTTTCTCCCTAAGTAGGAGCAAAGGGTTTCATATCACACCAGACTGTTTCAAATTCAGGTCAGCTATCAGGAGTATATATGAGCAATCAGTTGTTGATGCCCTCTCCTGATAGCAATTGTGAGGTTATATAATTTGGAATCCAAAAAAATAAATATCTAAGTATCTCAAAATGTTTGTATGAAACAAATCAAACAAAAGAATCGAGCATTGATATTTTCACAAAGAATTCTGATGCTGTGTTCCAACTAACCAGTATCTGCACTCGCACTTCCATTATCACTTCCTCCCACAATTCCTCGCATACTCTTGATTTGGAACGGATCCACACTCGCACTAGCTCTCGAAATATACTAGTGTTATTATTGTGTGTTGTTTATTTGAAAGATGCTCTGGTGTGTTTTTGTACACCTGAAGTAACAAAACACTTTGTTCGTAGTTATTGTACGCAATGGAGATCCAAATAAATAAACAATGTCTAGAGAGCATGCATCCAACTCTCACTCGCAACACACACTCGTGCACTCGCTCTCGCCTGCTTGTCATATGGAACAGCACTCTCTGACGTCACTTCTGAGTGCGAGTGCGTGAGCGTACATATCCTGACTATATGGAACATGGCCTGAGAGCATCTCAAATGAAAAAAACCAAACTGACATAAATATGGACAAAAGGGAAGTACCTACATGATGTACCAGTAACATCTAATAGAGAAGTTCTTCCAGAAACTGAAGACGAAATACAACATATATTGAAGAAACTGTAATAGAAGAAGAAATAGAATCTAGTCATATCTAAGTAAAAGAAAACCTCCAGTATAGAGAGAGAATTATAAAATGAGTTAAGAATTGTCTGACAAATGGAGTGAGAAGAAAACAAGGCATATAATAAAAAAACATTTCATCAGAGAAGCTGTCCAAAGAGGTGATGTAAAAGTAATGCATTGTTCATTAAAATGAATGGATGCATATATTTTGACCAAAGCACTTGCACCAACCAAAATTAATAAAATTTTGAGGCAAGCTCAGAATAACTACCTGTCCTTGTTCATGAGGAGGTGTGTTATGCATGTTTTCACTCACAAGGACTGTATATATCCATGTACTCCAGGAACTGAATTTTCCACACAACCGTTAAAACATATGAAAATAATACTGGAGTGTTATAATAATTTGTAACATTCATTAATTTAAAAAAAACTGTACACTTAACACTGCTTTCTAGTTTTTCATTCAAAATGAATACACAGGAAGCTACAAATATACCTTATAAAATAGGTTAAATATACATGAAAAACAACAGATATTCTTGTAATATCCTAGATAAGTTTAAGTGGTCATGTTAAGTTGGATGGTAAATTGTATAGTGGGACAACTAACAAAATGAACTGTGCAGACCCCAGTGCCAGGCGACCGTCATGTGGGCAGAGCTTGCGAAAGGGGAGAGAGTCAATTGTGCGGATTCCTGCACGCGGAGCACACTACTCCATGCATGTCACATTGCAATCCATGTTTACTATACGAGACCGGACACTGTCTCTTCAACATTGCAAGACCGTAAGTCGACTATACGTTCAGGACGACCATTACATGGACAGGCATGGGAAATTGTGTACAATGCTGCGACACATCTAAAAGAAAAGATTAAAATTTTACAGACTTAACTACAATGTTGCTGAGGCAACAAGTGATGCAACAAGAGTTTCAGCAACTACAGCGAAAAATATTTTAGCTGAAGGAAAAGTGAATTGTATGAACAGTTTTTCAACGCCAACAGGTACAAAAACACAACATAAGAAACTTATTGAAGTTGTTGATTTTACTTGCGGTGTTGAAGAGAAAAGTGCACAAATTTTACACTGTTAGGAAAACTATTCCAACATTAAAGAAATTAAACAAGGCATTACGGGAGGATGGGGTTTTACATTGTAGCAGAGAATACTTGTGGTGATTATTAAAACAACTAGGTTTTCGCTGGAAGAAGTGGCAATCAAAGACAAAAATTTCTGTGGAGAAACCTAACATTACAGCATGGAGAGGGTGATATCTACAAGAAATGCACCAGTTTCGAGAAGCAGGTAGAGTAATTGTTTATAAAGACAAAGCATACATACATACATGCTACACATAGTGTAACTTGTTGGCAGTCAAAAACGGAACTCATGTTACGGAGCCAAACTGAAAAGGNAGAACTCATGTTACGGAGCCAAACTGAAAAGGTCCACATCTAATAATAATGCATGCGCGAGGGGAAGAAGGTTTTGTCTCGAATGCTCTTGTTGATTTTCAGATTGAAGCAGAAATTTGGGGATTACCACAACNAGAGTAATTGTTTATAAAGACAAAGCATACATACATACATGCTACACATAGTGTAACTTGTTGGCAGTCAAAAACGGAACTCATGTTACGGAGCCAAACTGAAAAGGTCCACATCTAATAATAATGCATGCACGAGGGGAAGAAGGTTTTGTCTCGAATGCTCTTGTTGATTTTCAGATTGAAGCAGAAATTTGGGGATTACCACAACNCGAGGGGAAGAAGGTTTTGTCTCGAATGCTCTTGTTGATTTTCAGATTGAAGCAGAAATTTGGGGATTACCACAACAAAATGAATTACAACAATTTTTCCACCTGGGTGAAACAGAAATGGCTGCCAAATTTATCTGAAAATCCTGTTATTGTTCTTGACAATGTAAATTTGACCTACCATAATGTCCAAATAAATAAGAAACCCATATTTGCTAATAAACAGGAAATTCAAGAGTGGTTAACAGTAAATAAAATGTAGTTTTCATTTAGCTTGACGAAAGCAAGTTCCAAGCATAGGTTTCAGTAACAATGACAACAACGATTTTGTTAATTACCTCTACCATAGCAATAACATCCTCAATTTTGTTTTTAAGATGTTATGCTTTATTATTTTATCTTGCTCTGAAATATTGTAAAATTTTGAATTTGAAAACTAAACTTGCAAATTTGAAAACTTACAAAAGTGCTTGGTATAGACACAACAGGAACTCATGTTTATTTTATTAACACTATTTTTATTGGCTTTAATGTGATATAATAAATCATATGAGAAACCCATTTTCTTGTTTCAAAATGTTGCCACATATAGTACAGGAAAGGTAATGGAGAGGCTGGTGGTTCAGTATGTGGTGAATGTTATGAACAAGACGAATTGGTTGGAGGAGTCACAACATGGTTTCAGAAAAGAATACTATATGAGTCGCATCTGGCTGGGCTGTTAAAGGATCTGGTGCAGACAGTTGATGAGGGAAAGTAGGTGGATGCCTGCTTCATAGACCTTGAGAAGGCATTTGATAAGGTGCCCCATGGGACTTTGATGAAGAAAGTGGATGNGATGCCTGCTTCATAGACCTTGAGAAGGCATTTGATAAGGTGCCCCATGGGACTTTGATGAAGAAAGTGGATGAGATGATACTGGACGGGTGAGTAGTGGAATGGATTTGGGGACCTACTCAGAGGAAGACAGAAGGTGAAAGTGGGGGGAGGCAATATCTAAGGGAGAAGTTAAGTCAGGGGTGCCGCAGGAAAGCGTGCTGGGCCCTCTGTTGTTTACCATAATGGTAAATGACATAAGTTTAGGGATTAGGGGAAAAATAAGATTGTTTGCAGATGATTGTGTATTGTATGCAGAAATGGGAGGGGGGAACTTGCAGGCAGACATTGACAGGATATGGTTGTGGACCATGGAGAATAAAATGAAGATAAATGTAAGAAAAACTCGGCTAGTGAGGTTTACAAGGAAGGTGATAAGCAGGGACATGTACGGATGGGAGGGGCAAGAGATAGAAGAAGCAGCAGCAGAATATACATATCAAGGGATTGTATTGCAGGAAGACCTCATGGAAAAAACAGGTAGAGAGGGTGATTGCAAAGGGAAGACAGGCTTTGGGTATGTTGGGAAGAGTGCTGAAAGGAATAAGCGGTGAGGTGAAGGAGAAGACATATGGCACAATGGTTCGGCCGATGTTAGAATATGCTGCGGCAGTATTGGACCTGTACATGGAGGTACAAGAGCTAGAGAAGGTGCAAGGAAGGGCAGCAAGATGGATGAAGGGTAGGTGGAGAAGACAGGGGCAGGATGGTGAGGATGAAAGGAACTATAGGCCATCAGTGATGATAAAAGAAATGGGGTGGAGCTCGTTGGACAGGAGGTACACGGTGGTGAATGGAGAGGGTGGGTGGGGGAAGTTTAAGCTGCCAGCTAAGTAAGAGTGTTTTGAGGGAAAGGAAACAACAGTCAGCAGTTTCAGAGAGTGTGGAGAACGGAGCAGGTAAGCAGTCTATGCAAGTGAGGTCGTGAGGGAGTGGAATGTGTTGCAGAAGGAATTGTTGGTATGTGAGGGGTGATAGAAAGTTCAGGAAGAGGAGTTTGATTGGGTAAGTGAGAGGTGAGAGCTCACCACCAGGCGATAGCCTAATTGCAGGTGTTGGTTATTAATATTACATACATTATAGCTTAATTGTTGATTATTCCTAAGCATTTCCACTTTTTTTATGTTTTGCCATTTCTGCAGTAATTTACATTGCAGGTCTGCAATGAATTCGAGTTTGCACCACTGTAACAAAATCCAACATCTGTAAACCCCGAGACAAAACATACAATTTCCCAACTGACGTTTTCTAACCCTACATGTGCGATTTTGGTTTTTTGGGAACGTTATTAGTAATCACATGTGATATAACATTATTCATCACAATGTTTAAACTTCCGTGGTTTTTTTTAATTTCAGTAAACTATACCTGGCAGTGCCCCAGCGTGCACCATCCCCACTACCGCACATTTCGTCCCACGAAACATTGCCTTCTCTAACCCGTCTAACGCTTCGATAACACGCAATCCCAATAGATCTCAAACCGCCAAGCGCCGTTGTAGAGATTGCGCGGCCATAGATATTCACATCACTTCAACAAAAATAAGTGGCCTTCGCTTTTTCCTTGCAGCCATAAGAAAAACCTGAAAAAATAGGAAAACTAAAAAATTGAAGAAATTCCAAACAACTCGGAAACAATAAAATTTAAATTCCACAAAACTCGAAGTAAAATTGGACAGTACAAACTCACAAAAATGACGCACATACGGCACGAAACTCAAAATTCAAATCCGTATACGACGGGAATACTACACTACTGTGCACAAGACATAGAAGAAAGGTGAGAGGCGGGGCTGGCGAAGTGTGCCTCATAGAATACATCGAGTATAGCGAACTCTCCGGCCTCCACAGAGTAGAGTACAGTACATAAGACTCCTTCTGTACTGATTTCACTTATGATCAGGATTATGTTTCGGCAATATCTCTGGATATTCCAGGGACGTTAGATAATGCGTGGTGGCCGCAGGTTCTGTAGCAATTACGGATGTTGGATGACCCAAAAAACCTATATATAAGATCAGGGACTTTCTGAATGGAAGAACCTGTGAAATTCATATAGGGGAACATCGAGAAGAAAAACAACTCAGCAAAGGATTTCCGCAAGGATCGGTTCTGGGACCCATCTTGTGGAATATTTACTTCGAAGGATTGCTACGGCTAAACCTGCCAAATGGTTGCGTGATTTATGGGTACACTGATGAAGGGCTGTTCCTAATACCAGCATGGACAAGGAGGGAAATGGACGAAAAGATGGCTAGTGCCCTAGAGGTGATCAAGACCTGGGCAGAAAACTTCATATTGAAGTTCTCTGTGGAGAAAATGAATTCAATTCTCCTGAAAGGAAACCTCCATAGAAAGCCGATTATTCGTTTCGAAGGGTGGGTTGTAAAATTCGTCCAAGAAATGAAATATCTGGGCATAATCCTGCAGACCCGTCTCATGTTTCATGAACACATGAGCTAAGGTGTGAACAAGGCCGTGGTAATATTCCACGAGCTCAGGGCTGTGGCTCCAGCGAACTGGGGTAGTGGCTTACACACGTTGAAGTTAATGTACAGGATGTCATTCTCGCTGTGGTAACCTATGCCTGTGGCGTTTGGTTCCCAGAGGTCAGTCAGGTCCATGTCAAGCGCAAGGTCATCAGCGCTCAAAGAACGGCACTTCTAGGTATAATGAAAGCCTATAGGACTACATCGAATGATGCCCTGCAAGTCATTGCAGGAGAAATCCCACTGGATCTGCTCATAAAGAAAAGAGGAGAACTAAGTAGAGGGAAATGGGTAGATCCAATTCCCCCCCACCCCCCAGAAGAATCCAAGGCAATGAAAGAAAGAACATTGGAAGCCTTGCAGACCCGGTGGGAAAAATAAGAGAAAGGCAGAATTACATTCGAGATTTTCCCCAATGTCCGGTGGAGGCTGCAGGCTAGGTGTCTAACCATTGGTCACTACAGTACGCAGTTCCTGACCAGGCACAGAAATTTCAAGGCGAAGCTGTTTTCCCTAGGCGTAGTAAACTACCCGGTCTGTGTGGTGTGCGGAGCACACCTGCTCTTTGATTGCCCAAAGATAGAGGATCTCCGGACCTCTTTCGAGGACAAGCATTGGCCCCTGATTCTCCAAAGCATGTTTGCAGGGAAACGAACGAAAACTTCGACTTGTAGTGGCTGAGCAACAGTCTGAGTTACACACTTGAACTGGACAATTCGGATGAACACAACGAAAACAATGGCTGAACACCTCTTCACTAGTAATACTGGAGGAGAGTGAACATGATCGTTCACGAACAACGACCCTAGAACCACAGGTGGCAATGGAAGAAACTGCACCAATTGTGTCGAAGGCACAGGTGCCCAGAATGGAAGGGTCTATCCTGCAACTTATAGACTCTGAGGACAACAACAACCCGGAAGAAAAAAATCCAGAGGGGCCAAATGATGGATGACCATGTTCGTGGAATCCAGTCTTATATGTAAGGGAGGGCTTTGCTCATGTTGCTCGCAACATGCGCAGGTTCCTAAGGGACCAAAGAAGAAGAGTGGTCTGCACTATTCGGAAGGAATGGGAGAGTGGGGAGACAGACAGGACAGTAGAGCAAGGAGAACAAACAGAAAGGGACGTCTCTCTTCTCAGAGCCCAGGTAATGCGAAACGAAATGGTACCATCCTCTGTGAGAATAGTTACTATAGAATGGCCATCAAACAAGAGCACGATGGATGCAGCAGTACAGGCCTGGCCCTTAGGAGCCCACCCGAAGGAACCGTGGGAGTCCTACAATGAAGCCGTACGAGGAGCCCAAATATCAAGGCTGGAGGAACCGAAAATTCTGATGGCAGTAGTAGCCCTGCTGCTGGTTAGGTCAATGAATGGGGGTGAGAAGATCCTCTTCCCCAACATGGAGTGCTTAGACAATCTCACAGTCACCCAGGTAGGTCTGCCGACGAACAAGGAAGTACTCTTGAGCTTACTCAAAGAGTGCTTCTGAAGAAGGGGGAAGTTTTTCGACCCGTACATGATCTACAAGGATCTGTATGTACGGGAGGCGTACTTTTCACTATGGTAAGCCTTTCACTGGGTACACTGTGGTCAGGTACTAGTCCATCAACTTAGTCGACTCCTTAACCAAATCCCAGATGCGACAAAACCCGATTAAGACACTTCCTGGATAAGACTTGATCTTTTTCCAGGAATCCCGATGAAGACGACCCCAGCGAAGGCCCCGGGTAGTGATTCAGGACGAAGGAAGGATGGCGATAGTTTTCCAAGGAATGGACAAGACCAAAGGTCTGAGAATGGTAGTGTGTGAGAATGTATGTGTAAATGAGACGTGCAAAGATAGACTGCAGTATGGTTCGAACAATACCCCTTATGCTCGGAGGGTGAGGAAGCGGGAAAAATCCTGGATTGAAACAATCTGTTTCCCAAATCTAAGTCCTACACTGCCCGAGTGCACTGGGCCGAGAATGTGCTAAGGGTGTGCTGTCATACTTAACTTTTCACGTGAAAGAAGGACAAGCGCGAACGCGGTACAGTATGTCTATGTCGGTATTTAGATTAGAGTTTTTAATTCGGTTCGGACTCAGTATGACAGACTTCAAGATTCAAAGTTCCCGGTGGTGACCTGCGAAAGAAAAGAGCCAATTTAGATCTAGCTTCTGGGAAATAACGTAAGCGTAGAAAGAAGCGCTACAGGTATGACCTTTTAATAGGTATCAGCCACCTGGAGGGGAGGTTTGTGAGGCCAGTGCCGGTTCCATCGGGAACTTTGTATTGATTTTACTAGCAAGTAATTTCAGTAATATAATATATTTCCGATACTGATGATTAGCACATCTTTTTTCTATGTTAGCCATAACATAAATATGGGGTAGATCTATCTCATTGGCTGCACACAACTAAGGTTTATTCTACTCAGCATTGAAAAGGCCAATGCTTTTAGTTTGGCAACTGAAAGTTTTCGCCACTAAATAACTGCTGCTGTCGCATGTGTATTAAATTTTTTTTCCTGTTTTGTATATAAAAAAAGTAATTGCAATAATTATAAATCAAATATATTAATCATGTATCTTAAAATTTAATTAAAAGTGACCTCTGTGTATATATATATATATACAGAATACTCAACCAAGACATTTTGTTGGTATGACATCAAAGGTTTCTACACATTTATATGGAAAAAATGAACATTTCAAAAGCCAATAATCCTTTTCAGGCCTAGAAGACCGATTACATCGGTCGAGTGTCAAGAGTACTGAAGAAACACGTAACATGTGGAATTATTGCAATAAAAATGTAGATTTAAAAATACTGCTACTAAAATTGTAGGGGGTTTGGTGCGAAATTAGAATACATTTTAATCATATTGAAAATTAAATTGCAGTAAAGAGAACAGAAACGAATCCAAAGTCATTTTTATGCTGTCATGCAAGTTGATATTGAACTTTTCTTTATCTTCTTGAAATTTACCAAAAGTTGCATTGTGTGTAATGTGAATGTAATAAGTACATGGCTGCTTGTTGACCCAGGCAGCTCATCTGTGGACGAACTTGGGATATCCTAAGATCGTCCTTCTAAGGAGCTCCATCGGACATTCCATTACAATCTTTGAAAAGTAAATGGCTGCTTGATCCTCCCAGGGAACACCTCTGTGGATGAACTTGGAATTTTTTATTCACACTCTTTGAAATGTACAAACTTGAATACTCGTCCCAGGGGGCTTATTTTCTGGTGATCTTAGGATATGGGAAATTTAATTATATACTAATAATATCCTAATATATTAAGGTTTTTGTATTATTGTTCAAATAATTTATTTTTACATTGCTTTATATAGCAGGTTTTGTCCTTATATCGTTTGCAACATTGCTTGTTCGTTTCCAGCTTCAACTGTTCTTTAAATCTCTGGTTAGTTCTGGGGTATGAAAGTTCTATGAGCGATACTGTCAACAAGTTTCATGGACATAGTTCGTTTTCATGTACAGAGATGGCACTCAAGATGCTGCCTTGACTGCTAGAGTTTAACTTATTTATTGGGAAAAAAAANCGTTTTCATGTACAGAGATGGCACTCAAGATGCTGCCTTGACTGCTAGAGTTTAACTTATTTATTGGGAAAAAAAACCACTTTTAAACACGTAAATAATTTTTAAGTGCAATTTTTCCGAGAAAAATTTATTGAACTTCTTTTTNAAAAAAAACCACTTTTAAACACGTAAATAATTTTTAAGTGCAATTTTTCCGAGAAAAATTTATTGAACTTCTTTTTTATATATTTCAAGTATTTGTAACTACCTAAGTAAAAAGCAAAAACCTAATTTCCATGTTTCCATCGCCATTCGTTTCCGGTACCACTTGTAGTGTTTCGCAATAGCTCTTCTGTAACCACAGTCAGTGACAGTTCAGTTTTTTGGACCTTGGCATCGCGGTAGCGGTGTCATTATGTGTTTATGCCGTTTTAACCGTTTTCTTGAGTAAAATGGACCTCTGTTTTTAATATTTCGTGTTATGAAGATTTTGTCGTCTTTTTCATGTGTTCCTATAAACCATGGAGGGGAATTCGATGTCAACATTCTTCTAGCGATGTTACAGGGATTTGCCAAGAATTACGAAGGAATTATGATCAATTCGAAGCAGGAACTGAGACTTGGTATTTGTTTTTGTGTTATGCATGCTCATGCTTACAGTCTATACAGACATTCTAAAATATATAATAAAAGACTTGTTACTTAACATGCAAAGCAAAAATATATATTGTAATCGCCATTAACTTGGGATGTACTTGTAAATAATTGATGTAGTCGAGGTTACCCAGGGCTGGTTGAGTGTTGAATTGCCCGGCGCCATAACCCAGTAGGGGATAATAATGAGGATTGTTCGATCGACGGCCAGGGGGCCCTGGATGTCTCCGTCAATTTGTTGATGATGCCATGTACTTACTGTTACGCTATTTATACCTCATGAGGAGACTGTAGGCCGTTTCGTATGCCTGAAATATACTAGGAAATTGTGGGAGGTACTACAAAGGGTGTAGTAACCTACGTGTCCCAGAAGACAATAACACTACACAAATAGAATTTTGTAAAGAGCCTTATTCCGTGTTATTGACTACGTGTAATTAATGCAAGAAAACAGATCCAGCACTTACGGCCTGCTGGTGACCTTGGAGTGTAATAAACGTGCTATTATATTGGTACACAATAGCTTTAAACTCTCTGGTGAGAGTGCGGCTGGCTCTCCCCTCGGCACAGGAAATAGATAAAACAAATGTTCCAGTTAATTAATGTTGTAATTGCAGTGAAATGATTACAGCCTAAATGATGGCACTGAGGGGGCTCGTGGAGGGGACGACCAACGCCGCCAGCTGGTCCGAGTGTTAAGATGAACTGGCCGCGTGACCTCAGTTTCCGTAACGAGTGACGAGAACTTAAGTCTAACGGCGAATGATGAAACATAACATGGACACTATGTGATATGATTGCAATGATGAAAATTTTATAAGTTAAATAAAACATCGGTGACAACCCCATTGATTAACAAGTGTCTGTTAAGATTGAAGTTGTGAAGTTGATGAGGTGTGTCACTGCACTAAATGACATGCTACAAGGTTGGAGGGCTTTATAGGCAATCTCCCTTTGTGAAAACTAATTGCTCTTATATAAATAAACATTAATACATTATTACGTTTTCTAGTAAAAAGTATTTGTATTTCACTTCCTATGACGTGTTAGAATTTCGCTGGCTACAGTGTTGCCAGGTGGCTGTCTCCTGAAGAGATAGACGAGTCCACCTAGGCATAGGGGTGTGGAGTACCATGCTTTATTGCTCTTTATACAATAAAACACACCCCTGACTGTAGCTGTGAATGCGGTGATGGTGTTTAATGCGTTTGTAAAAATGCTGCACAGTACTGGTGACACTTCGGGACATTTACCACTTCAGCTTCGGCCTACAGGCCAGTTCGATGCTACTTGGTGATGCGTCACATATGTTACAGCGCGAGCTGCTACAATGCAATGACCAATTGCCAGTGCACCCAGTGGCTGTGGCTTTGGGGTAATTACAGTATCGGATCACCAAATCATTTATTTAAAGAGTTACCTCTTGTGATTATGAGTAGGGTGGTCACTTGAGTTGCATAATCCTCGTTGGTAATAATGTGCTAATTCCATTCTTGTCGACCTGCACTACGCACTCTTGGCCTGTTGTGGTTGGTGAGGACCGGTGTACCTGGTGTAGTTTAGTGATTGTGGCAGTCATAGCTGGCACAATGCGCTCGTGGATGCATGATTCACGTGTTACTGCAGTGTGTAATGATGATGTAAACATGTCATCGCTACCTAACACAATAAGTGATGATGCAATGATAGCACCATCAGTAAGTGAGGTTGCATATGTGGATGGTACGAACAATTCGCTGCCGATAACGGGTTGATTGTGTGACTACTGTTCAGTGAATGTAATAATGCACTTGAACACAAGAAGAGTGTAAAATGTACAAAGAAGACAGGATGGTCTTATTCGACTCTTGGATGTCATAAGTGTGGATATCGCATGTCACCTGCAGAAAATAAAAAATAAAAGCCTCAATAAAGTGGCAAAGNCTTGGATGTCATAAGTGTGGATATCGCATGTCACCTGCAGAAAATAAAAAATAAAAGCCTCAATAAAGTGGCAAAGAAATGACTCTGCTTAATTCACTTGATTTAACTAGGTGCATTAATTAAATAATTCCTCCATCTCATTCTGTTCCCTTAGTTATAGATGATATGAAAATGTATACATAACCTTCCAACATCATCGGCTTCCATTGCAAACGTGCATGGGTACACTTGTCTTTCCCACCACATGGGAACACCTAGCCTGCTTTCCTCTACATGTGTTGCGAGACAGATTTGACCACTTGATTTTATTCACTAGTTANCTTGGATGTCATAAGTGTGGATATCGCATGTCACCTGCAGAAAATAAAAAATAAAAGCCTCAATAAAGTGGCAAAAAAATGACTCTGCTTAATTCACTTGATTTAACTAGGTGCATTAATTAAATAATTCCTCCATCTCATTCTGTTCCCTTAGTTATAGATGATATGAAAATGTATACATAACCTTCCAACATCATCGGCTTCCATTGCAAACGTGCATGGGTACACTTGTCTTTCCCACCGCATGGGAACACCTAGCCTGCTTTCCTCTACATGTGTTGCGAGACAGATTTGACCACTTGATTTTATTCACTAGTTANCATGGGAACACCTAGCCTGCTTTCCTCTACATGTGTTGCGAGACAGATTTGACCACTTGATTTTATTCACTAGTTAATTAAAATGTTAACAGAATTTACATCACTATATCTTGAGCCAGTAAGAGGCATTGTGCTGACTTCAAAGATGTTATAGACAGCACTCGCATGTCACTTGTGTTGTTTTGGGTAATTTGTGCAGGGCTGCTGCACAGTGCCCTCACACATACGGTATGTAAGCACATCAGTGCTTCTGGGTGTACTGTCGTGTGTGCAATTTTGCTATATAGAGAGTGATTAATAGGGGTTCCAAAGAAGAAGCATGGCCAATATAATGCTCTCACTCCTTTCGGTAGCCTTCGGTTCGCCATCCATTTCTTCTAAAGTTACCATCACCTACTGTCTCAGGGGTGGTACTGGAGTGGAAACTGTCTTGGTCGCAGCTGCAAGTTGTTACTCCCTGCTAGGGTGGGCCTCCACACTAATAGAACTGGCTAACTGTAACTGGTGGTGGTATCATGACACTGGCATTGTGGTGCTGTCAGTTGTCATATCTGCTGGGCTGTGGTAGTACGCCTTCTGTGATGTGTTGTCCTGATGGGCATAGCATCATTCTCACCACTGGATGAGCAATAATGCAGCACCATCCTTTATAGACAGTAAGTGTGGCATGGGGTGGTGCCTGAGGCATCACTTCTGTCATTATATTCTGTGGTACAGTCGGGTGAAGGTCACTGATGATGAAGTCTTGTTGGGCATCCCGAATCACCCCTTACCATTATCTGTTCTGCTGGGCTGTCTCCAGACATCGGTATGCCGAGCATTGAGGTAAGCAGTGATATCGCATGTGTGGCTGATGCTGCTAGGGCCAAGCATGAGTTGTGCTCGATTTCTGGTTGCTGTACCTGGCCACTCGACTCCCATGTGGATGTCAATGTGGATCGCAGAATCGCTGGTGCCGCCGATGCTGCTCATGCTGCTGGAGCCTAACACAAGGGGTGCTCTTGCTCTGGTTGCTGCTGTAACTGCCTACTCGACTGTCCTGTACGCATCGTGATGCCAAGTGTCAAGGTCGTTGGTGGCATCACTGATGTGGCCTATGTTGATGCCGATGCTGCTGGAGGTAAGCACAAGAAGCACTGTGGCTCTAATTACTGTAACAGCCTACTCGACTCCATTGCGAGTTTCGGAATGCCAGGCATCAAGGTGATCTTCGGAATCGCTTATGCGACTAATGCTGTGACGGATGCTGCTGGAACCAAGAACGGGGGCACTCTGGCTCTGTTTACTGTACCTGCCCACTCGACTCCCCCGTGGACATTGGGAAGCTGGGTGTTAAGGTGGTCGGTGGCATCGCTGATGTGTCTGGTGCTGCTGCTGAAGCTGCTGTAGCTANGGTCGGTGGCATCGCTGATGTGTCTGGTGCTGCTGCTGAAGCTGCTGTAGCTAGAGGAATGGGGCACTCTGGCTCTGGTTGCTGTACCTGCCCAATCGACTCCCCTTTGTGTGTCAGGATGCTGGACATCACGGTAGTCGGTGGCATTGCTGATGTGCCTATTGTTGATACTGTTGGAGCCAAGTACGAGAGCTTCTCTTGATCTGGTTGCTGTACTTACCCAATTGACTCCCCGGTAGGCACTGAGACACCAGAAATCGAGGTGGGCGGTAGCATCGCGGATTCGACTTATGTTTTCATGGTGTGTGTAGCCTAATGTCCAGATGCAATTGGTTCCACTACATTCCCTTCAACACATCACTCCCCCATGAGCATTGGGACATCAGTGTCTGTATGTCGCGAAGCATCACTGGTGTATTGTTCGGTGTCTGTATGTCATGTACAAAGAAGGTTGGTTACTCTTTCCCTTCTGATTCTAACTGGATATTATCTGTCTGTTTTGTTTACTTTCCATGTGACAATTTTTATGACATTGGTCGCTTCACTTAACCCTTGAAGCATCATGTAGGGCCTGCTCCATTTGGGTTCAAATCCTGGGCAGAAATTGGTTATTTCAACTGTTAGCAAATGCTCTTGCACGAACATGTCGCCTTCCATGACATCACACGACAGGCGAGTTCTGGTCGGCAGCTATTTACACACATACTATTGCTGTGAGTCATGCACCTTCTGGAGCATATGTTCATGCTGTAGTTATCGTTGTGTGCCAGTGTTCCTGCATCTCTCCTCAGGGTATGCTAAGTTCCTGCCTTGAACTAGCTCAGCTGGAGTTTGGTCTGTGGCATCATTCATTCACTCATATTCGCATGCAAAACAGCACAGCTTATATGTGAAGCAGTCAAATGTTATTGTTATTCCCGACACACATGTACAACTAGATTTTAAGATCTTGGTTCCTCTGCTTAGTGGGGTTGGTCCTAGGATGGTAAAGGATGTAAGTGTGGTGCTCAGCTCCCCAACGATGACACATATCCTGCCTATCTTGGCCTGTTAGTTGCATGCTGTTGTCAGCCAGGAGCTCTCGGGGAATATCCCATCAATGGAAAAATTGTGTTTCCGGTGCCTGTGTTATGGTGTTGGTGTGTGCGCTTATAATCGCATATGCTTCGACCCACCTAGAGAACAGGTCAGTAATAACTAAAACCAAATATTTGCCACTTATGCTGTGTGGATATGGTCACATTAGGTCCAAGACTACTGTGTAAAATTGTTCCTACGGTAGGCGAGGATGCTGCAACTCTATCCAGTCACTGCCCCTCGATTTACATTTGTTGCACATGACTTGAACCATGCGTCCACGAGTTCCTTGTGCCCACTCTGACTGCTGCAGTCACAATAACTACACCATCTACACCCAGCCACACTAACCTTATCAGGCCAAGAGTGCGTAGTGCGGGTCGACAAGAACAGAACTTGCACCTTCTTGCCGACAAAGATTATGTAACTCAAGAGATCGCCCTACTCATGTATTACAAGAGGTAACTCTTTTAATAAATCGGTAGGCAATCCGAAACGGTGTTTACCCCAAAGTCACAGCCCTTGGTCGCACTAGCATTTGGTTGTTGCATCGTCGCTGCTCGCGCAGCTAAATACGATGCAACACACCACCATGTGACATTAACTGGCTGATAGGCCAGAGCTGAAGAGATAGGTGCCTCAAAGTGTCATCCAATAGTGTACCGAATTTTCACAAACATATTGAACACAGTCACAGCATCACAGCTATGGCCAAGGGTTTTTTCATTGTATAAATGGCAATAAAGCATGGCATTCAACATCCCTTTGCACAGGTGGACTTGTCCATCACTTCAGGAGACAGCCACCTGGCAATGCCGTAGCCAGTGGAATTCAATGCATCATCGGAAGTGAAATTCAAACACTTTTATGAGAATACGTAATAAGTTATTTAATGTGTATTTATTTAAGAGTAATTATGTTTTTTTTTCTAAAATGGAGATTGCCTATAAAGGCCTCTGGCATTGTAACAAATCATTTGGTGTAGTGACATTCCCCGTCAATTTAACTGCAATAGTAATCTATTAGTCACCGGTGCATTTGTATTATCTTTAATGTATCGTTTACAGGCTGTGGTTCATTGTAACTTAGTTGAATGTTATACAACAGCAACGAATTTTGGGTTGGTAATTTAGTTGGCTTGCATGTGGATATGTTGTATTATCTGTGCGGTTTATCTTTGGAAATTTTAAATAAACGTGCAAAATACAGAAATACATTTGAATATTTCCGTTATGTAATTCCCTTCGCATTTCTTAACAGGGAAAGATATAAAAAAAACAATAAAATATAATAAATCAAATCTTTAAATATAATAATTATGTTAACTGACCCATAATCTATTACTTTTTAAACTCTCCTTTGGAATGTACAATGAAAGCAGCAAATTATCTTTGGTTTTTGGGTCCCAAATATTAGCATTATCTTAGAGGTCTTTCTATTATGTGGTGTTTGATCTTTTTACACATTTTAAAATCATCTGCATTCAACGTTTTTTCAACTTCTTCTGTAGCCGTTGTTGGTGACGTATTGTGTTTTGGATCTCGGCGTGGGCGTTATGACGTCCTTTTGTGTGTGTGCTGTTTGACTATTTAGCGAGTGTAATGGACTTTCGCTTTTTGGATATTTTGCGTAATGACAATTAGAGTGATTTTGAGATTTATTCAATTTTTTGTGTTATTCACTGGCTGCGCAGGTTACGGATCAAGGGCCAGGTGTATTTGCGGCGCATTAGATGAATTGAATTGAAGTAGTTCTTCATTACAAATGTAGTGATAGGTACAATTCCCATAATTATTGAATGTTGTAATTAGTTTAATAGGAAGATAGTTTTTGCCGCACAACTTAAATATATTTAAAGGTGTTGGTAGACCTTTCTAGAAGTATTGGATTGGAGTCATTTGTAGCAAAGAGCATCTAGTTTTTGCTGTTATCTTTGGTGGCACATGTTTTAGTGGTTTTCAACAAAAGTGTTTGTGACCGTGTTCTTTCGATTGTGTTCTGTATTATGTTAGTTGATTCGTTTTTACGGAGTTGTGTATTGCCGTTTTTGTAACGAGCGTTGGGGAAACTCTTATGTTGACATGTTTTGACAGTTCTGAATGAACCCTTATTAATTCTCGTGCTCTCTAATATTGGACGTCGCTTTGATATAGTAGTGCACTTCATTTACAAAATGCCATCTGACGATCCCGAGAAATTTGATGGTATGCTTTTGGCGCTTGCTCAACAACATGAAGGAGGCGTGCAGGAACTTTTGGATACAATATTTAGCTTCCTAGTAAGGAAGACTGATTTCTATACTGGTGGTGCCGAAGGTGCTGCCGAAAGGCTTGTAATGTCAAAATTTAAAAAATATGAAGAACAGGCACTGGAAGTGGTGAATAAGAAACGGCTAGAAAAAGAAGCCACAGAACGTAAAAAACAGGAAAAAGCAGCTGAGAAGAAAAAACTTGAAATTAATGCTGAAAACGATGAAATGAAAATAAAGGAATTGACTGATGAAGAGGCAGCAAAACTGCAAGAAGAGATAGACATGGAAAAGGTTGAACCAGTACAGGAAAGCACCTCGAAAAATGATGTTTCAGCAGTGCCTAGTGGAAATGAAGATAATCCCACACACGAGTCAGATGAAGAGGAAGATCCCAAAGAAAAGGGGAAACTGAAGCCAAACTCTGGTAATGGCTGTGAACTTCCAAATTATAGGTGGGTACAAACACTTCAAGAGGTTGAAGTTAGAGTTCCTGTTATGGTGAGCTTCAATCTGAGGCCCCGAGATCTAGTTATTGATATTCAAAAACGTCGACTTAAATGTGGCATTAAAGGACAACCTCCAATTATTGATGGGGAGCTGTACAATGAGATCAAAGTCGAAGAATCTACTTGGGTTTTGGAGGACGGGAAGAGCGTACTTATAAACTTGGAAAAGGTAAATAAAATGGAATGGTGGAGTCGTTTAGTTACATCTGACCCAGAAATAAGTACTCGCAAGATTAATCCTGAACCATCGAAACTGTCCGATCTTGATGGGGAAACCAGAGGCCTGGTTGAGAAGATGATGTATGATCAGAGACAGCGAGAGTTAGGCTTGCCAACGTCAGAAGAGCAGAAAAAGCAAGATATCATTAAGAAGTTTATGGAACAACATCCTGAAATGGATTTTTCAAAATGCAAGTTCAGTTGAATAAATGGTTTAAAACTGTGAGGTTAAGTAGTTGTGCTTGAAGAGTGTCATTTCAGGAATAAAACTTTCTTGTATGTCAAGACTTAAAAAATAAGTTTTAAGGTGTTACCACCAATAGAGCAAATTGTATTTTGATTTATGCTAGTAGTATGCATCTACTTGTTTGCTTAAGAACTTTACTTGGATAATTTAATTATAAGCTGTAATTTTTTTGTTTCTCCAAGTGTTGAAGTTTCAGAACCTATTGCTGTCAAGTAGGCTAAGTATATGCTTCTAAATGTTAAGATAGTAAATTTTGTTTAATTTACTTGCAAACATGTGTACAGTTATATCTTCAAGGACTGCTTTATTCTGCAAAACAAATTTTGACTATCTGTACTATTTGAATTTAAAGTCTAAAATTGGTCATTTGTGTAGTTATCCAACATATTTATCACATAATGTAAAATGTTTAATGAGTTTTGATAAATGTCAAGATGATAATTTTTTGTAATCTTGTTTAGTTTTGTTAATTATAAATATTGCAATTGGCTGTTCAGCTGCAGGTATGAATTTATATGTATAATCACATATTACAAATTTTTAACAGTACTTTCAACTTTAAATTATTTGACAGGCAAAAAATTGAATTTTACATTGCATGGTTATTTTAGTAATACCCTCCTAACAACACATACTATATCAAGTATTGTGTTAAATATTATTTTTCATCTTTGTCATTCATAGTAACCTTATGTAGGATACAACATTTTATTGTACTTATACAAATGACATAAGCACAAAATATTTGGTTCTAGTAATTTCTGTGCTATCAGCGTAGAAAACTGATCCACTGAAATGTGTGCAGCAGTAAGTTTGTGTTACCATGTTTAATTTGTAGCATAGTGTGACATGGTTCTTGTAATGCATGTAGTCGACCATATACTGTAGGTGGTAAAAGTGATCTCCCATCGTAGCTGTAATGGCAGTGCGCATAATCTAAGTTGTGGTCACATGAGGTGTCTAAATGTATTTCCTATACATTCTTCCTATAGTCATGTTTGATCAAGTTTGCAATTGGAATTTATTCAGTTGTATTGAATGCAAAACAAAATTAAATCCTAACTTCAAAAGCACTCTCCCATATGTATTTATAACCTCTTTCACAACTTATTAATGTTGAGTTTAATTTTTATACAATTTACCATATTTTGATTGTAACAATATAATAAAAGTTGCTCTTTAAGCTGGCTTTTTATTTTTTTCATTGAATGCGGAAAATTGTGCTGATTTCAGCCAATTTGATCACGCAGTTTGTTTACTTCATAGCAGCCATTGAGAGCGCAACACAAAAAGAGATAAGTTCCAATGTACATACATAACAAGTTTAACTTTGAGCAAGAAAGGACTGCATTTGGAACATGTTCAGAGCCAGTGTAACTGTAAAGAGCTGAAAGTGTTCATATTGAAGTATTCTGTTTTTTGTGTGACCACAGCCCTAGACAGTAGAGTATTTATTTTGATGTGGTACCATTATTCTTATTGTCTTAAAATCATAAAATATCACATCCTTTGTTCACAACTTTCAGTTGGTAATTGTTCACATAAGTGACTCTGAAAAGTGGAAAGGGGAGAGGTGTGGAAAGGTATTTTTAAGTTACACAGCAGATGATGATTTCTTTTCATGTAGGTGTGTTGTACTTAATTGAAATCCTAAATAATGCCACACTGGGAGGGAAAGTGGAAGTACGGGAGGATGAAGATCAAGGGAATAGTGGGGTAAAAAAAATACGAGCCACAAAAATGCTAAAAATAAACACAGTAATGAAAGTTAGCTAATGGCTTCAGAAGAGTGATTAGATAGGGCAAATCTGCCTCTCATAACTTCCTGGAGCATGAGGAAAGTAAGCATTGATAGCTGAGTCCATATACCAGCTTCGTGTGAATTTTACCTGCTTGACTTACACTCAGGGAGGCAAAGTGGCCCACGTTTGCATGTTATCACTTTTCTAGTTTATATTTCTTCAATTTAACCGCCCATGGTTTGTGTAGGTCGCTTCATCGGTAAATATGTTCTTCAGAAAATTGCTGTCATCCATTACAGACATTAGAGCAAACCTACAAAAGCATGCATGCTACTGGAAATCGCCTTCATGTAATGCCTGATGAAGAGCCAGGTGACATAATGGAATTTCCGTTGCAGCAGCAACCATAACACACTTGTTTTACGTATTCCTACATACTAGGTAAGTTCTCGCATACCTATTTGAGAGGTTTGCATCAACACATGTGAACACGTGTTGCTGCGTCTTGCTTGTAGCAGTCTTTTGTCGCAATCACGTTGTGGAATTCCAATCGCCTCGTGACAAGAGACGTGTGCAAATTCTTTGTATCATTTGCCATGAGATGGGCTTCTGGTCAGGATACCTTTCACCATACATTTGGATGGCTTGCTTGGTATTTCTGCCACACTCGTCATAAATAAGTACAGCGTCCAGGTTTTCCTCATTAGTGAACTTCATTGGTTACTCAAAGCCACATACTGACACACTATTTACCATAATAGATTACGGGGACTGGTGCTACGCTGCTACAGGAAACAGTCCCACCAGGATGAGTCACGGCATGTATTGTTTACTTAAAGATGTAAGTACAGGTCCATGCCCCAAGCTACCAGCTCACCTAACTTAAATCATATTTGCACATTCTTTCTTTGCGTTTCTGCTTGCATTGCAAATGCTATATCACTGAATTCCTCTTTGCACGTACTTTCAGATGCAGTTAAAGTAAATGTAGGTTTCCAGAAAAAAAATTATGTTCAATTTGTTTGTCCATTCATGTATTATGAGTAATCGCTATGTTACAAATTACTCACCCCCGTATATACTATCATTTAGTGAAAACCACATTTCGTGATCTGCAACAGCTGCAGAAATTTTATGGGCGTCCAAGTTTGGTTGGACCATTCTGTATATAATGTATGCCAGGTAACTAAAGTGTGCAAATGTTCGCACTTGTCAGTATATATTCCTGACATTCTAAATTGTATAGACAATATTTTGTGCAGCTGCTAATGGAAATATTTATGTGTGAATATCAAAATTAGCAACGTGATGCTTTGTGGTTGATTTAAAAGGGCACAGCGAAGCAGTTGCATCACAATGTTGTAGTCTTTAAGTTGCAGATGGTGATGAGCAAGATTCCAGTTGAATAGATTGGTTTTAAAAGTTGCAACAAATGTCATGGCTGTAACAGACAGTGATTGTGTAATATTAGTAGTTTTTGATTCTGAAGATTTAAAATAAAAGTAAAGAGTAGTTGCATTTAGTGTAGTCTTTTTGTTATTTTTATATTATGTTTTAAACTTAAGATTTAAAATTCTGAATGCCAGTTTAATTACAGGGAGTGTGTACAGATAAATAATTTTCATAATTTAGGGTTTTGAATGAACTTAATTAACAGTAATATCGTATTTTTTTGAATGAATATTGAATCTAAAACTTTTAATGTAGACTGTTTCATTACAACCTACATTCAATTTTTTAATTAATTTGCTATTCATATAGTTAATTGTAAAAGTGATTTAGTAAATGTTACAACATTATTACGTATGGTTTTGTGTACATATTGTTTATTTACTCTGCCCAACTAAAAGCATTTGTACATAACAAGATGAGTCACTATTAACATTCTNTGGTGCTACGCTGCTACAGGAAACAGTCCCACCAGGATGAGTCACGGCATGTATTGTTTACTTAAAGATGTAAGTATGGTTTTGTGTACATATTGTTTATTTAATCTGCCCAACTAAAAGCATTTGTACATAACAAGATGAGTCACTATTAACATTGTGTTGCTTGATATCATTCCCGTTTATATGAGGATGAAAGTTTAAAATGTGTTTATATTAATTTACTTAATATTTAGAGGGTTCAGAGCATAAGTAAACAAAGTTCATTTTTGAAAATTTAATTACGCATAAATTTTTTAACGTAAATGATTCAGACAAATTAAATTATGATCGGTACTTAGATATATATATATATATATATATATGCTAAATTTAACAAAATATGTTGGCATAAATTACATTGTTCCCTGGAATACATTACACATTATTAATTTATTGCTCATTTTTCTTGTTAAATTAACTTAATGACTATCTAGTTGTGCACTGAATTATCTATTTAACACATCTGCATAGAATTGCCACAGTAGGGTGAAAACTTGCACATCACACCTTTAAATTGCTGGAAAATTCCCATACAGATCAGAGTTGGCATAATATCATGACTTAGTAGGTAGGCCTGGCTTATAAAGTAGTTACAAAAAAGTTATTTTGATACAGATACATAAAATGAGTATTTACCTCCGAAGTCTTTGCATAGAAGTTGTTGACTGCAGTATTTATATTAGTGAAGAACTCTGTGCTCTTGTAAAAGTACATTTAAAAAAATAAAAATGTAATATCAGTGTTACAATGCTGTCAATGCTACAATGTTGTTATTTAGAGATTGTTCAATGGCATCTATTGAGATATTGTGTGTGGG